>OX451396.1:12784774-12948965 GCA_949629135.1 Eremobia ochroleuca
GTATCACTTGTGCCGAAACGTACATATATTTGAACATGATTTTACATTACTGTATACTGTCATCCGTCAGTCAGAATGACACCTTAAAATTCTCCGTTTTTTCAATTTAAATATATTTATTTTGAAAAATGCATTGTGTTTCAAAAATTCGCAACGAATGTGCGCTATACGGAAGGAGTGATGGGGCTATGGAGAAATGTCTTGACAATGCGTGAGCGTAGTAGATCCATCGCCACCCGTTAGATGTCCAACGCGCACAGGCAAGATGGAAACCAGCACAGGAAGTAATTTTTTCCTCCGTTGGTGTAATTGCTCAATGGCGTTCCAGTGTGAGGATAAATAAATAAATAAAATCAATAAATACGTGTACTATACAAGATGGCAGAACATTGACCCGCAAACTGTAACCATGTTCAACACAACCATTCTAGACCCCCCAACGTAGAAAATGTTCCTCATTAAAAGAAAAAAAAACGACGGGTTGCACTCCGGGAGTGCCGGCAGAAGTGAAAACTTAAATATTGGCGTTGTGCATTTTTTATATTTTGGAATGGTTAGGGAATCATTTTGCACGAATTGCTTTAATTATCAGTATAAAAGTACTATCATTTATGTCGTAGAATACAATATTTATTTATTGCGCTATCTTGCACAAACATGACAATTTATATTACATTAAAAAGTTTATCTCTCAGAAAAATCAACTTCCATCCATAATTTCGACGACTTTTTCACCATCATTTTTACCAGAACCATTATTTTATTATTTTTTTAATTTTTTCACGTCCACCGGAGGTGTGCCATATGTTCCACCAGTTATCTGTAGTTCCCAAATTGCAGATTTACTGTCGAGAGATGTACCTTCAAGTCTATCAATACATTCTAACTACAATTCTAATTAATTCATTCATTTAAGTTAAGTTTGTTTATGTAACATAAACACACACGAACATTCGCGCAAGCACCCTGCCCCACCTAAACTAAACAACAGGCGCAGGCATACATTTTCGCCGCCCCGTAGAAAGAGAGGGGGATACTTCCTCGCCTACGCCGCGCCGCCGGCTGTCTACTCACCATCCGTCTTTCGAATTTTCGATCAGGGTCACGTGTCCTGACGCGAGTTTTACATTTTTTACCCGTTACAAAAAAATTGTACAACGCCGCTAAAGAAGTTTTCACTTCAAAAATTGAAAATTTTCGCAGCCGCCATCTTGAATTTACATTTTGACCTCACTATCAGCTTTAACACCCTCGAAAACTATGAAAACGACACCCATGACGAAAAATATGGAAATTTTCACAGCCGCCATCTTGAATTTAGATTTTGACCTAACTATCAGCTTTAGCACCCTCGAAAACTATGAAAACGACACCCATGACGAAAAATTTAGAAATTTTCGCAGCCGCCATCTTGGATTTAGATTTTGACCTCACTATCAGCTTTAGCACCCTCGAAAACTATGAAAACGCCACCCATGACGAAAAATTTAGAAATTTTCGGAGCCGCCATCTTGGATTTACATTTTGACCTCACTATCAGCTTTAACACCCTCGAAAACTATGAAAACGACACCCATGACGAAAAATATGGAAATTTTCGCAGCCGCCATCTTGGATTTAGATTTTGACCTAACTATCAGCTTTAGCACCCTCGAAAACTATGGAAACGACACCCATGACGAAAAATATGGAAATATTCGGAGCCGCCATCTTGGATTTAGATTTTGACCTAACTATCAGCTTTAGCACCCTCGAAAACTATGAAAACGACAGCCATGACGAAAAATTTAGAAATTTACGCAGCCGCCATCTTGGATTTAGATTTTGACCTCACTATCAGCTTTAGCACCCTCGAAAACTATGAAAACGACACCCATGACGAAAAATTTAGAAATTTTCGGAGCCGCCATCTTGGATTTACATTTTGACCTCACTATCAGCTTTAACACCCTCGAAAACTATGAAAACGACACCCATGACGAAAAATATGGAAATTTTCGCAGCCGCCATCTTGGATTTAGATTTTGACCTAACTATCAGCTTTAGCACCCTCGAAAACTATGGAAACGACACCCATGACGAAAAATATGGAAATATTCGGAGCCGCCATCTTGGATTTAGATTTTGACCTCACTATCAGCTTGTTTAGAATACTAACGTCTTATCCGTAACGCCTACTCAATTTTAGTTCGCAATGATGCAAAAGCACGTCTTACTGCATTAACGATTAGCTGTGATTAGCTGTTAAGAATTTATTTTTTAAGTACCTACGCTTAGTACCATTTTTTCTTTTATTTTTCTCTTCCTATTGTCTTTGCACGGAATACAGCTCTTAAATCATCGGAAGCCTTTTATTTCAATAATTCTGGATATAAAACCCCAACATGGTCCTAACGAGCGGATATTTATGAAGATTCAATAATAATCCGTGGAAATAAGAAAACTACGGATTTATACTGGAATTATAATATTGAAGATTATTGAAGTAGCCCGGCACACGGAGTCCAAAGGTCAAGGCGAACGTTGACTTGGAAATCTTGGTATATTTGGAGATATTGGATAGCTGGATGTGGATAAATACAGTGTTCAGTGGATAACATTAATGATAATACCCAGTACTCTTAATTAGGTTTGTTTTAAGGTAATATTTCGAGTAAGTTTCCGAAAATTGTTAAGGTTAGTACTACCTACTTTAATTTACTTTGATTGTTATAACCAGATAATTAATTTATTTGCAGTTAACTGTTCACTTTATTTAAACTCAGCTGAAACTAGGTGTATTGTTTATAAAGTGATTATATCAATATATCATTAAGCATTAGTGTAGTTTTTTCAGCTAAGTTATTATTAGTGTAAGGTGGTATAAAACAATCTGTTGGGTAGATTACTATAATAAATGATTGTACTTTAACTTGTTGTATTTCAGCTGCAAGACATATTGTTACTGTGAGGCATTTGTACGTTATTTAAGTGTAACGTTTGTATATTTCAGTGTTATACCGGTGTCTCAAAATGACTGACAAGGAGTTAATTAAAAGAAGGGCAAGTTATAAGGGACGTTTGACAGCGTTCTCTAATTATGTCAATGATTTGGAAGATTCGTTGAATCCATCACAGGTGTGCGAATTGCAACTACGTTTGGGTAAGATAGAAAACTTATTTGTACAATTTGACGAGGTTCAATTAAGACTGGAGTGTTTAGTCGATGACGTCAATAGCCAACTACAGGAGCGAATCGAGTTTGAATCTATATATTATAAGATCTTTTCAAAGGCTCAAGAGTTACTTACACGTAATTTAAAAACAACTAAGGATGATGATCCTTTGGAAAATGATAACTGTTCATCACGAACGCGTAATCGTAGGCTTGTTAAATTACCTACCATACAACTGCCAAAGTTCTGTGGTTCCTATGAAAAATGGTTGGAGTTCCACGACACGTTCTCTAGTTTGATACATTTTAATGATGAAATAGATGACGTCAACAAATTCCATTACCTTAGGGCTTCTCTCGAGGGTTCAGCTGCTGTGGTGATACAATCTATTGAATTTTCTGCCAGTAATTACTCTGTCGCATGGAAAATATTGTGTGAACGTTTCGACAATAAGCGGATTTTAATACAAAATCATGTAACGGCATTATTTAATCTCGAAACGATTAGGAAGGAGTCATCTGTTACTTTAAAACGTATAATTGATTCTGTGAACAAGAACTTGCGCTCATTGGAATCATTAGGAGAACCAACAGATCACTGGGACACGCTCTTAATTCATATAGTTACAAATAAGTTGGATTCTAAAACTTTTCGCGAATGGGAAGAATTTAAAGGTGGTTTAGATAAAGAAAAGTCCATCACATTAGACATGCTTCTTGGTTTTTTGCGACATCGGTCAGACTTATTAGAAACAATTGAAATGTCGCAAAATAATTCTTCGAATTCTAACAATAAACATAAAAGCATGGTGTCTGTGACCAGCACATCAACTAGTCGGCCTGATTCTGGTTCTAATTCATCAAAGTTGTGCCTGAAATGTCGAGGTGAACATAGTCTCAGTAACTGTCCACAATTTTTAGGACTTAGTAATGAAAAGAGGTTAGAGTTACTACCACAATATAAAATATGTTTTAATTGTTTCCGCACAGGCCATTATGCCAATCATTGTAAATCAAGTGGTTGCAAAGTGTGCAAGCGCAAGCACAACACACTTGTTCATGTTACAGATGTCAAAGCTAAGTCGACAACTAAACCATCTGCTACCATTGGCGACCGTGATGACAGCGGTGAAGCTACTGAACCATTGACTAACAAGAACGTAACATTATCGGCACAAGTCGCGACGAATGTACGAAATAATGGAGAAGTTCTTTTAGCCACTTCATTGTTAAAAGTTTATGATAGCAATAACCGCGAATATCTCGGTCGTGCCATTCTTGACAGTGGCAGTACGTCGTGCCTTATAACAGAAAAATTCTGCAATTTATTAAATTTACCGACTATCAAAGTTAACGAGTCACTGATGGGTATAAATAATTCTAAGTCACCAATAGGTAAAATGTGTTGCGTTCCAATAAAATCATTAAATGAAAACTTTTCTAAAAATATCTGCTGTTTTATCTTACCTTCTATTACTGATGAAGTGCCTTGTCGTCAATTGGATCTTAATGAATTAAATATTCCGAGTAATTTATGTCTAGCTGATCCTCACTTTTATGCACCATCTCCTGTAGACTTAATTATAGGTGCAGATGTTTTCTGGGACCTCTTAGGTACAGAAAAGATAGACCTCGGTATTGGCAAACCGGTGCTATATGAAACTAGACTTGGTTGGATAGCTTCAGGCCCTATACTACATAGTGGCCAAGTTCCGTGTTCGCTTCCTTTACTTTGTAATTTGACAAATGTCAATAATCCCGAAACAATGTTTCAGTGGAAAGCTCTAATACTGATGACATTCAAAACCTTTTAATGCGTTTTTGGCAGCTTGAGGAAGTTAGCCATCAGTCATCAGTATTCTCTCAAGAGGAGAAAATGTGTGAAGAGCATTTTATTCAAAACACAACGCGACTTGAGGATGGCCGTTTTTGTGTGAGAATACCTTTAAAACAATCACATAATAACTTAGGTGACTCTGTTCATAGAGCTAAGCACTGTCTGCTTTCACTAGAGCGCAGGTTTAAGGGTCAGCCATCATTTAAAGCACGTTATTGTGACTTCATGAAAGAATATGTTGAGTTGAAACATATGTCTAAATGTGTACCTGATCCACAGAAGGTTGCATATTTCATACCTCACCATGGCGTTGTGCGTGAAAGTAGTTTAACTACAAAACTCAGAGTGGTGTTCAACGCTAGTAGTCCCACCACCTCAGGAGTATCATTTAATCATTTACAAATGACAGGACCTACTGTACAAGATGACTTGGTGTCAATTCTTCTTCGGTTTAGGAAATATAAATATGTCCTCTCCGCAGATGTGGAGAAGATGTACCGCCAGGTAATAGTACACCCAGATGACAGGCATCTACAGCAGATCCTATGGCGGGATGATCCCTCGAAGCCTATGGTAGCCTACCAGTTAAATACGGTTACGTACGGTACCGCTAGCGCACCGTATCTTGCCACTAGGTGTCTTAGACAGGTAGGGCTCGATTGCACCGACAAAAAAATTGCTGTAATCATAAAACATGATTTTTATGTTGATGATTTGCTTTCGGGAGGGGATACAATTAAAGAGGTCCTTGAAATACGTCATAAGGTAACTGCAGAGCTAGCTTCAGCTGGAATGCCGTTACGTAAATGGAAATCAAATAATTCTCAAGTGGTGTCTGATCATACTGATCATTCTTCATTAAGCTTGAACATTGGTTCAACAGAACCCTGCAAAACTTTAGGTTTGAGCTGGCATACTGAGCCCGACGTGTTGCGTTATTCAATTAATCCCAATATTACTAATGCAATGACAAAACGCGGAATACTTTCTACAATTGCTCAGATTTTTGATCCGCTAGGTTTATTAGCTCCTTACATTATTATTATGAAAACCATCATGCAAAAACTTTGGGTATATAAATTGGGATGGGACGATCAGTTGCCATCTGATGTATCAAAAATTTGGTCCAATGTTATGCGTGGCTTACCAATGTTAAATACATTAAGTATTCCACGGATTGTACTTTGTGATTCGTATAAAGATATAGACCTGCACATATTTAGTGATGCATCGCAAATTGCATACGGTGCATGTCTATATGTTCGAAGTACAAGTCATGATGCTAATGTGCTAGTACGTTTGCTTACAGCCAGAAGCCGAGTAGACCCAATTAAACCAACTACGATACCAAGGCTTGAGCTTTGCGCGGTGTTGGTTGGTGTTCGTCTTTACGGAAAGGTGATTCACGCTCTTCGAGCTCAAGTCAGAAGTGTCACCTTTTGGACTGACTCGATGGTTGTATTAGGCTGGCTTAAGATGCTACCTAATAAATTACAGCCGTTTGTGCGCAACCGTATCTCAGAAATATTGGACAAGACAGCTGCATGCTCCTGGAGGTACGTCCCTACAAATTTAAATCCAGCTGACCATATATCACGCGGAACAGATGTAAGTCTTTTAAAATCTTTAGATTTGTGGTGGTCAGGCCCTGGATTCTTGAGATACGACATCTCGAAATGGCCTAGTAATCCTACAGTCACAAAGGAAAAACTTCCTGAAATTCGGTCCGAAGTTTCTTTACTTGTTACGAGTACAACACCAAGTCCACGACCAGTTATAGAATTTAATAGATTTTCAAATTTCACTACTCTTAAACGGTCGGTGGCATATGTTTTGAGATTTATAGTTAATTATACTAAAAAGGCATCACCTAAAAAATCAATTTCTCAGCACTGACGAATTAAAACAGTCATTAAATGTTATTATAAGGCTCTCGCAAAAGGACTCATTTCCAGAATATACACTTTTATTAAATAAAAAAGATTTACCAAAAAAGAGTCCATTGATTAAGTTCAAAGTTTTTCTAGACGAACATAAATTAATGCGTGTTGGAGGTAGACTCGAAAATTCACAATTTTGTTACGATAAAAAACATCCTTTATTAATACAGTCCACTCATATCGTCACAAAATTACTGTTTGAATTTATGCACAAAAAACTCATGCACGCTGGGCCGCAACTGTTACTAGCGTCAATTAGAGAAAATTATTGGCCGATTGGTGGTAGACGTTTAGCTAAATCAATTTATAATAAATGTATTTTATGCTGTCGTATGAAAGGACAGGTAGTATCTCCTCTTATGGGTAACTTGCCACAGCAGCGTTTGACTCCCGGGGGTTACCCCTTTGAAACAGTAGGTGTGGACTATGCTGGACCGATTATGTCAGCCACTAGACAAGGCCGTGGTTGTCGTCTTACTAAAGTATACGTTGTTCTTTTTGTATGTTTCACGACTAAGGCGGTACATATCGAATTGGCAGGTGATTTAACAAGCAACAATTTTTTATCAGCTCTCCGTAGATTCATTTCGCGAAGAGGAAAACCTAAACATATCTACTCTGATAATGGGACCTCGTTTGTTGGAGCATATCACGAACTTGGCCAGTTCATAAAGAGTAATTGCAATTCGTTGTCCAGTGATTTAGCAAATGAAGAAATTAATTTTCATTTTATCCCTCCTTATGCTCCTCACTTTGGAGGTCTTTGGGAGGCCGGTATTAAATCTACTAAGTATCATTTAAAGAGAGTACTGGGAAATTGTAATCTTACATTTGAGGAGCTGAACACTGTGTTAGTTCAAATAGAAGCTATACTCAATTCTCGCCCACTCACACCACTCTCATCGGATCCCAACGATTTGTCGCCGCTCACGCCTGGACACTTCCTAATAGGACGGCCACTGACAGCACTACCTGCACCTAACCTCGAGGACCGATCCGTGACTTATTTGACCAGATACCAGAGGATAGAGCAACTCCGTCAACATTTCTGGTCCCGATGGAGAAAAGAATACGTCTCAGAGCTACAGCAGCGAGTGAAATGGCGATCCTGCACTAAGCCATTAGAAAAGGACACTCTTGTGCTTATTAAGGATGAGAAACTACCTCCTTTGAAGTGGCGATTGGGCCGAGTCACGGCAGTTTTCCCTGGACATGACGGCATCAGTCGCGTCGCTGACATCAAGACGACATGTGGAGTGGTTCGTCGAGCTTTCAGCAAGATATGCCCGTTACCTCTATCTCATACGGAGAATTCTGGTTGAGAGACGATCTCTCAACGCCCGGGGGGATGTTTAGAATACTAACGTCTTATCCGTAACGCCTACTCAATTTTAGTTCGCAATGGTGCAAAAGCACGTCTTACTGCATGAACGATTAGCTGTGATTAGCTGTTAAGAATTTATTTTTTAAGTACCTACGCTTAGTACCATTTTTTCTTTTATTTTTCTCTTCCTATTGTCTTTGCACGGAATACAGCTCTTAAATCATCGGAAGCCTTTTATTTCAATAATTCTGGATATAAAACCCCAACACAGCTTTAGCACCCTCGAAAACTGAAAACGACACCCATGACGAAAAATTTAGAAATTTTCGCAGCCGCCATCTTGGATTTAGATTTTGACCTCACTATCAGCTTTAGCACCCTCGAAAACTATAAAAACGACACCTATGACGAAAAATATGGAAATTTTCGCAGCCGCCATCTTGGATTTAGATTTTGACCTAACTATCAGCTTTAGCACCCTCGAAAACTATGAAAACGACACCCATGACGAAAAATATAGAAATTTTCGGAGCCGCCATCTTGGATTTACATTTTAACCTCACTATCAGCTTTAACACCCTCGAAAACTATGAAAACGATAGCTAATCCAAGATGGCGGAGTAGCGTCCTTTCACAAAACTCAATAATTCTAAATACACAAAGCGTCCTTCCGCATTAAATAACACAATACGTAACCAGTACAAAAAGAAAGAGAGGGGGATACTTCCTCGCCTACGCCGCGCCGCCAGCTGTCTACTCACCATCCGTCCTACGAATTTTCGATCAGGGTCACGTGTCCTGACGCGAGTTTTACATTTTTTACCCCTTACAAAAAAAGTGTACAACGCCGCTAAAGAAGTTTTCACTTCAAAAACACTGCTCTTTCATATAAAAGTGCAATACCCACGCGATCACAACGTGTGGAACAGCTAATTATGTTGCAGCTAATGAATCTTACCTTTAGCAGTATAGTACGGCAATGATGGTGCGACAGCATGCGCCTAAGCGAGTGCAAACACAACAGCAACAGGACAGGAGGTCGTTGTCGGGCGGACAGGGACGCCTCGCGCGCACACAACGCGCACACTTCTGCGACCAACGTGCGCGCTCCCACGCACGAGCACATGGCGCCCCACGCTACCAACATTAATAAATACATATTAATTCAATAATATAAGATATAACATTATTAGACACCATTATAATCATAACTATAATATATAATGACTGTAAAATAAAAGTGCGAAAATAATCTAGCATTATTCTAATGCTAGATCAATATATACAACATTAGTTTTAGTATATGCGTATGCGTAGCGTAGAAAATGACGGGGAAAGTGCAGTGATTGGAGTCGGGCGAACCGAACCACGACGGCGCTGTCCAAACGTGTGCATTATTATGAAGTGCGTACGAGCAGCATTCAATCATTTATTTACAGTCGTCACCGGGCCGCTGCGCCGCGCTGACATTGGGTTGCTTGACCTATTAATAAATAGACACGGCAACGTTTTTAATGAAGATTTTTTGAAAAAAGTGACCTATATTAAAAAGTGGTTCAATTAATTCTGCTCGTTATTCTGATCAAACCATTTTCAGGTTTTGCGCATTTAACGTTACACGTTGTATAGGGTGACGGGTAATTAGTGACCGATAGTTAAACACATGATTCTACTCATCATTACAAACAACTTTTACTATCGGACCAAATCCGAAATCGCGAAAAAAAAATCAGCTGTTCCCTACATTTATGTTCGTACGAGTCGTCAAAATGTAGGGAACAGCTGATTTTTTTTTCGTCATTTCACTTTTTGTCCCATTATAAAACTTGTTTGTTGTCATGAGTAGAATCATGTGTTTAAGTATCGGTCACTAATTACCAGTCAGCCTATATAATCGGGTTCGTAATGAAATAAAAATAATATAATAGTCATTTTAATAGAGGTTTTTTTATTCAATGACAAAATAAGGTACCTAACTAAATATTGCTTAATAGCTCGATGAAGATAAGCATCCAATTAAAGCACAATATCCAACTATCGTGATTAAAACTCAAATAAAGCTTTTAAATCGTAAAATTGTGTGTTCGTGTCAGCAGTACAGGCCTTGCTAAAGAGTCGGTAACGAATACCTCGAAGTGCAGGGTATGGTGCGGTATCTGATATGAGTGCGGGGAAGGGAGTGTCCCTTCTGTACGTAGTACTATTATGTATTCTGTGACCGTGCGTTAGTATGGACCCAGTCATAACAAAGTGCCTGGCCAGATGACGCGTTTGACGCACAACTACGTGCGAATCATACACGGTATATATTGGCTTCTAGTAACTCGACTACGCGTGACTCTATAATTTCGTAAAAAAAACGCGTGACTATACTTTCGTAGAAAAACGCGTACTTTTCTTATCTGTACTGTCTCATAATCTTTTTCTGCTATTATTATCCATATGTTTTTTACTGTGTGTACATAAATAATAAAATAAATAAATACAAAATAAATTATTCAAACTCAACCATACCTTTGGGACAATCATTAGTGAAAGTATAAATAAGATGCAAGACGGCTTGTCGCAGTTGCTCGGTCATCATGCACCAGGGCCACAGTCTATTAAGAGAGGTTGTTATATTGTCATCCACGAAGCTCTCCTTGGCGGCAGGACAGTCCAGCATCGAGCAATCCATGACAACCAGAAGCCAGTACAATGTACGCAGCACCGGATTCTGAATAACAAACAGATCAAACACCTTACTTATGAATTTCGAACACATCTCTGCATTATGCATTCTATGGATCAACAAATGAATTAAATATATATCGTACTTTACAAGATTATTATTTATTTATTTTGTAATTCAAGATAAGACAAAACATACAAGGCTAATATAATAAAGCTGAAGAGTTTGTTTGTTTGTTTGTTAGAGCACGTTAATCTCTGGAAATGCCAGTCGGATTTGAATTCTTTTTGCACTTAAAATTGAAAATGTTAAAATTGGTAATAGGTTCAAATTGTTATATGTTATATTAAATTATCTGGTATATCGAATCCTTAACGTTGGACCACCATTTACGATACGTGGGGTCGCTTATTCGAAGAAACGAGTTTTTTTTTTTTAAACTGCAATCATCTTTTCTTTTTTATCTCCTGCTAAGCATTAACGAATTGTATTTTTTTTTTGTGTATTTTCTGGTGTACTATAAAGTATATATAAATAAATAAATACATATTCATATCTTTATATTTATAGTTTTAATAGGTTTATTTTCAACATTTATTCCTCAATTTTCATGATTGCACCAACTACTGTTTATGTCTGCATCACCCAAAGGTATAAAATGCCTATGGCATTAAGTCCGCCCCCGTACATTTATGTGTTTGAAGTATTAAATAAATAAATAACCCTTTTTATTCGAGACACAGTGACTTTTTAATTGTTTCTGTAATTACGGCATTCAACCGGTTAAATGATCCATTCCTTTATCGATTTTAAGACTAAAATTCATGATGAAGGAAAGTCACTTACTATTAAATAAAACTGTAACTCACATTGTTAGCATTCTTGATGACTTCAACAGGCTTGCCTTGTATGGAGAGATGGTCTCTCACAGACTGTAAGGTGGCGAGTAGTGCTCGAGGCAGGTGTCGATGTACCGCGTACTGTCGACTGCGACCACTCACGGATAGGACGGAGGAGAGGCATGAGCACACGCGGATCCAGCGCTCGTCTGAGTAGGAGAGTATATAGGTTATTTAGCACTTAGCACTGTAATGACCATCTTTACATACTGAGACCCCTTCGTGCCTCGGAAAGCACGTTCCCCCCGTTGCACGTTCATCCCGTCTGTCATTCGAATATCTTTGACAGTCGTTACGGGTTGACAGAAACCCGAAAGTCTGACAACCAGTCTTACCTAGGGGTATTGTATTACCCAGTAACTGGGTTGTGAAGGTCAGATAGGCAGTCGCTCCATGTAAAATACTAGTATTCAGCTGCATTCGGTTAGACTGGAAGCCGACCCCAACATAGTTGGGAAAAGGCTAGGCAGATGATGATGATGACTTAGCACTTTAACCTTCAAGCGGGCGCGCGGACATTTGGAACGCCAGCGGTCGCGCGTAACCTAAAAGACCTATAGGATATTTCAGGGATTTAAAACACTAATTATTTAATATTTTTTGTATTTATCACATTATCATTATGTTAGGACATAAACAAAATTATAAAATCAAAATAATATTCTAATTTTCTTTGGATTTGTAAGCAATTTGGCATCATAAATGTATCGAGAATCGATCGCATCGCGGTCGATTCGACGCCGCGCGACTGCTTGAAGGTTAATAACGTGCGTTCAGGAAGTTGGCAACGAAGCAATAAGCCCTGGTACGCACGGGCGCGATTTTCTCGTGGCGATTTTTTTTTTCGCGCTCTGGATTTTCAACTCTATGCTTAGCGCTTAGAGTGTGTTTTTTGACGCGCTTGGATGCACTCTATTGGATGCTCAAAGCTTGATTCTACACCGAGATTCGAAAATCCGCGATACTTTTACGTCCATGCGAACGTCAAATATTTC
The DNA here is from genome assembly GCA_949629135.1 of Eremobia ochroleuca. Lineage (NCBI taxonomy): Eukaryota > Metazoa > Arthropoda > Insecta > Lepidoptera > Noctuidae > Eremobia > Eremobia ochroleuca. The sequence continues at coordinate 12,797,595 of OX451396.1, forward strand.
GCTGTTTTGATTAATTTGTCAATATTACTAAATTAAATTATGAAATAACTCTGTGTAGTTATTATGAATCGTTACACTGAATATTTAGTTTTAGGTAGGTTGGTTTTAGCTGTCCACTTTAGCCCTGGATCGAAAGAGCTGGAAGTCATGGGGAGAGGCCTGTGCCACATAGTGGAATGATGCAGGCTAACAGTAACAGTATCAGGTTTTAAGTATTAGCCAAGGTCAATATTAATTATTGAAATTCATAATCAATATTTCAGTCCACAGCAGACCGATATTGCATCATTTCAACGAACTTTATAAATGTACTCTTTTAACATAACTACACATTCATGACGTAACTACACACAAAACAAAGCTTAGTATTAATAAAAATCCCAAGTAGAACAATCGCTGTTTCCGAATATGAAGTGTTCTATGGCTAACATACTCGCAGATTAAGGATGGTAGGAAGGTAGGTTCTATTTTCTTGTAAATGTTGACATTCAAAAGGGCAAAAGACCCTTGGGTCAGTTTCATCATCTGCCTAGCCTGTTCCCATATGTTGGGGTCGGCTTCCAGTTTAACCGGATGCAACTTAATACCAGTATTTTACATAGGGCGACTGCCTATCTGACCTCCACAACACAGTTACTGGGTAATACGATACCCCTAGGCTAGACTGGTTGTCAGACTTTCGGGCTTCTGACTACCCGTAACGACTGTCAAAGATCTACGAATGAACCCATCCACAGACCAACCGCGGCAAGCGTAGCTTAACCTGTGCGATCGACCTGTGCGGCTGTTATTATTTAGCCACGGGCCTCTCTTGGGGCAAATTGACCTTTGGGCCAATTGGAAATAAATTATTTGACTTTGAATGCAGTAAGAACCACCAATGTTACTACACTATACAAAACTATAAATAAAACAATAACATTTCCGCGTCTAGAGCTCAAGATTTGTATCTCTCAAGATATCGAGTAACATAGCAACCGTAACACTACGATGGTTATCAAATAAATAGATAACTTCGTGCAATATGCATAAACAAAATAGATTTACGACAGTTTAATGACATAAACGATGGTAATGTCTACAATAAATCAGATGAACTTTAATCTATTACGAGTATAGTTGAATAAACAAGATGCATTGAGCATCCTGTTCCATTTCGAGTTATTAGTTGAAGATGATTATCAATGAAAGTTTATGTTATTACGACATTTCGAACACAGCTACAGTTGTTGATTTAACTGCATGTATCAATGTGCTACAAAATAAGTGAGATTTAATGAAAGACTGCTGATAAAACACGCTTATAAACAACTAACTGTGAATACCCGCTTCGCTGGTTCATTTTTAATTGTATAGTGATTTGTTAATGTTAATAACCTATCACTACTTACGTCATCATTTTTTTCATATTATACATATAGAGTGACTGGTAATTAGTGATCGATACTTAAACACATGATTTTACTCATGACAACAAACAACTTTTACTATCGGACCAAATCCGAAATCGCGAAAAAAAAATCAGCTGTTCCCTACATTTATGTTGGTACGAGTCGTCAAAATGTAGGGAACAGCTGATTATTTTTCGCGATTTCAGGTTTGGTCCCATAGTAAAAGTTGTTTGTTGTCATGAGTAGAATCATGTGTTTAAGTATCGATCACTAATTACCAGTCACCCTATATACTAAACATTTTTACTAATAATAATCACACATTTTTAGAAATCACATAAGGGTGTAGAAGACGTTTCAACCCCCGTAGGGTTGAAACATAGGTATCAACTTGCAACGACCATAGTGCACGATGGGAGCCTTGTACCTATTTTTTTTTATTTTTTTCTTTTTTATTATTCTCAAAAATACATTGATGTTTTATTACAATTTTACTCGCCAAACTTTCGAGTTTGATGGCGAGAAGCGCCTGTTGCATACACATTTAAATATAGTACCTACTTTAACAAAAAAAAAAACTAACCTTAAAAACTACCAACTATGCACTACATTACATACTCGTACAGTCAACAAAAGAGACAAGCATGCAGGGTCGCCGGACACAGCCGAAGTCTAATAAGAAACCGATGGATGCTTTCGAATGAAATTTAGTTCGATAAATGAACTGTTGGCTTTCTATTGCGACATACAAAACACTATGCGTCTGCGACGTGCAATTTAGCTGCAAAGTGAAATATAGGGACACACACCTCTATTTACGAGTATATATACTGGGTGTCCAAAAAGTCATGGATTACCTTTTACCTGCTGATGGGCCACATTGGGATCTACCAATAAAAAAAATGACCATACTAAAAGTCTTATGGTTTCCGAGTGTTTTGATGTTTAATGAAATTTTGGAAAATCTCTACTTTTGATCATTTTATTTTCATCTTGAATTATCCTACTGTCGATTGAATACAAGAAAGTTACAGATATCATCTTTTAAGTACCTAAAATTTAGGTTCAAACTTAAAATTTTCACCAAAAAAAGTTTTACCTTATTTTTGATCGGCCCGGGTGAAAAAAAAAATTATTGGTAGGTCTTTTTTTTTTATTGGTAGATCCGAATGTGGCCCATCAGCAGGTAAAAGGTAATCCATGACTTTTCGGACACCCTGTATATATAGATATCTGAATAGGTTAAATAAACACAACACATCATGATGATAGGTTATGCGCCATGTCGGACAATGAAATGTCCGACATGGCGTTGAACGTGTTAAAACAGTATCACGACATACAATAGTCTAAACTCCCAAATATAGTCGCATACTTTGACCAAAATATTAAGTACCTTGACTAGACTCATATTTCTTATTCTCCATCGACAGCTTCGTGTACAAATTAATCAGGGCTTTGCAGATCTCTTCAGCTAAGTATTCCGGTTGACAATCTTTACTTCTGGCACTGTCTCCGGCACCACAACGCTCTGTATCCAATCCGTCCCAGAAAGGCGACTTCAAGTAATCGTAGAACTCTGAACGACTGCCGTCTCTTGTGTGATCGATGTGCTTCTTGTGTGATATGGATTGTGTCAACTGTGTGAGGCAATAGAGGCCTGCGTCTTGTAGTTCTGTAATATGAGGCATAAAATATATACGCTCTGATAATTCGTATTAACATCACCAGTTGGGCAATTCTTTTACCCGGGTTTAAGAATGTTTGTGCATTGCAATAAATATTGAATCTACTTTTAAAACCTTCAATTCACTGACAGACTTAACGCACAGTGTAAACCGTTGGGTCCAGAAGTTTGACATTTTTACAATAATTCCTTATATATATAACAAAGGATCATTAAGGAAGGATTTTAGAAAAATAAACCCCTAAACAGGTTAAATGATGAATGTTTCTATGGAAGTTCGTCATTTGTGTCCATGGGAAAATCAATCAATCGGGCAGACGGTTTGTGAGGATAGAAAACCTCCATCAGCGGACTTGGTTTTGTTATGATTTCGTCCCGCGAGAAAATCAAGCCGTAGTACGAAGCCATTTTATTATATGTAATCAAATATCAAACAGCAAGTCGTTTTACAACGACTTCCGTTCAAATATGTATAATATAATAAAATAAAATATTACCAATTTCATCACTTTCCAAGCACTGCAACAGCAAATGGAAGAATTTCGCAGCATGCGTGTCTTTGAGTTGCTGCCACACGGTATCGACCGCCGCCTTCTCTCCCAGTAACGACGCGAGGAGGGACATTGCCTGCGCACGCGCCACCATGCAACTCTCCTCGTTATCATCTGCAAATTATTATTAAATTCTGTTTTTTTTATAAATGCTTGTATTAAATTTCACCTAATAAATATCTTGACAATTTTCGGTTGATTGGATATTGTAACTAGTTTCATTCCGGTTTAACTGTGATGTTGGTAGCCGTTATTAGCATTATATCACTCGATGTTGAGCAAAAAACAGACCGCGAAAAGTTCAAGTACGATGTCGGCTATCTTGGTCATTTGGCAAATAGTTTCTAAAGTGTAAGCTCTAAAAGTATGAACAACTAGAAAAAACTTATACTTTACAAATGTATACTTTGTCGTCGGCCTCGTAATTGCTTTACCAACCTAAAGTTAAATGTCACTTGCACGAAATAAAGCGGAAAGGTCTACTTGTTTTACAAGTCCAATGTGACAGTTAGATAATTTAAACCTTAGTGAAGTTTCAATCTATTGGGAGTTATTGTGTAGTTAGTGTGTACGCTTGATTTTCAAATTATCAAAGCAACATCTTTTTTTAAATACTATGTGAAAATCACTTTAATTTCAGAAGTCGGTGTCGTTAGTTCCGCATTTTTGTTGTTTGCGACCCACTTCCGAAATTGCTATGTAAATATTATTTCCAGGAAGTTAGTATAACATCATCAACATAAACTAAGTGAAAAAAACCGTATTATTGAAGCTAACTCAAAAATTTCCCAAGCAAAATTAATAAAAATGTATATGGGATCACCCCATGAGGCATACCCTATCCATCCCTATCTAGAATTTTAGAAATCGATCCACAATTGCCTGAGATATCGCGTAAGTTATATAACAAACAAAAAAAACAGTCGAATTGAGAATTTCCTCCGTTTTGAAGTCGGTTAAAAATAACACATATTTCTATTTGCTCAACAACTTCGAAAGAAAGGCAGCTAATGACTTGTGGAAGGTTTAGTTCATTAGTTCCAAACGTTATCTAATAACTTATAGTTTGTTGTAAACGTCTGCTTACGTATCGCACCGTCTAAGTGTCCTGTGCTAAGTCAACTTCATGTCTTGGTTCCTTTTGTCAATAATCTACGGCAACAAGACTCAATACACATTCTTAGTTATGTGGACAAACAGTCCTTTCATTGCAAATTATAATATTAAGTGTTTTGCTTGAAAAACAAGCATTTCTTAAGTGTTTTCCGAGAAAACCTAAGCAGTGCTGTTAAAACTAGGAATTATTTGCCGTTTATAGTTTGTTATATTTCCGGAAATGTAGATAACATTTCTGTACATTTTCAGGAACACAGGTATTAATCAAAAATCAAATGAAAATAATTTATTTGCGTAAATAAGGTACCGAAGGTTCTTAACCCTTTGAACGCCAATGACACTTACAAGCGACAAACGTAATCGGGCGCTAAAACGCCAACGACGAGTTTAGGCGACAAATAGATGTGCTACTTTATTTTCTGATAGGTATTAAAGAAAATGGGTAAATGGATTAATTTTAACATTTTATCACTAGTATTTTGTAGGTAGGAGCATACTTCCGATGCGCTGCGCTTGGCGTTCAAAGGGTTAACGATATATTGATCTGTTATTATGCCATTATTTAATTATTTATTATCTGAAGAAAAATTAATTAAATTGAATTATGAATGTAAAAAGTGTTAAAGTTATAATACTACACACACATACCGTGTGTGTAGTATTATAACTTTTAGTATTCAAACTACTTATTTTTATATTTTTTTCATTGGGATGCATTACTACACAATTTATAACGATACTTGTATATTAACTCCACTGCCAACCCTACCGATCAACTAAATATTAAACGTACAACATGATATAGCATTTTTCTGTTTACCTCGTGCCGACACAATCAAACTAGGTAATTATTTACAGAATACACACCACTAGATAAAGTAACGTACCTTGTCCAAAAGGTGTTAAGGTCATTAGCAAGTTGTATAGACAATCCTTAGTGGCGGCGAGGGAGTGACGGACGCATTTGTGCGCTGTCACTGCCTGAAGCGCTCGGCAGGCGGCGCCACGGATCTCGTATGTCTCACTCGTATCTTCACCAGTCCATGAAGTACACCTGCAATAGGTTGAATAATAGATTTTAGATCTTCTAAACAACGATAAATTTACTTAAATGCAACATAGAGAGCTATTGAGGATGATTTCTTCTCTCTCATAGTCCTCCTTCCTTAATATGCTTAGCAGTAGAATAGTACAGGTTGACAGAAGAAATAGGGAGTCAGAATCCCGATACAGATGATCATCTCACGAAGTCCGCTCAGCTTCGGTTGTAGTAATGACGTGTCCCGATATGCGTATTTGTGTGCGTGAACCTAGGTAGTGTTAGCAATAAAAACCTAACGTGGATTTAATTATTTATTTTTATTTGAAGAACGAAAAGAATTGTTTAACCTTTTAACCGCCTACGTCGGATTAATCCGACAAAAATTTTCGGGCCCATTTCGCCAGAGTCGTATATATCCGACCAAAAACCACAGCTCGTTTAATCTGCTTTTTTATTTAATTACGCTGTATTCTATCAAAAATATGTTTATATTAGGTAAATAGAGTTAATTAAGCAATCATTTACAATTTAATACACTTTAGTTTCATAATAAGAAGTCCTAAAAATAATGTCCAAAGTTAGATGAATTACTAATATTATTTTTATCAAATTGTATTGATGTCCAACGCCCATGACGGAAAAATCCGACACGAGGGACGGGACATATGCCAAGATTCACCGATACAAAAATAAACATAAATCAAAATATTTCTCGTTATACTGACTAATTAACTTTAAAACAAATATTGCTGTATTTGTTTTAAAGTTAATTAGTCAGTATAACGAGAAATATTTGCTAATAAAACGTTTTTTTACAAATATTTGTGAGTATTTACTTGTGAAATGTCAGCGACTGAATTGATGGTTCCCATCCCTAGCCTACATGTTCCGAAACTTACTTTGTTAGGACGCCCAGCGCCAGGGTCGGATAAATACGACCGCTTCTTACGTCATAAACGAGTGCCGACTTCTGGAATTTTCCATCAGTGTTGTGCTTGTGAATGTAGTTTTACGTTCGTATGTCGATAAATGTACATGACAGAAATTTATCATGACGACTACTGGAGAGTTAATACGAATTCTAGAAGGCGATGAAAATGAAGAATTTTTATCAGACGAAGAGTTTGACATTGATGTATCGTTCGAATATCGTTACCATCTAAGTCAATAGGTAAACTGTTATTGACGTCGTCCAAGTAATTTTTTTATTTTTACAAGGTTTTGTTTAGTTTCACCTGTCCCGTTGTCTGTCTGTCTGTCTGTAATCATATCTTGCAAGTTAAATTTGATCCACTTCCCGGTGTCCGATTGAGCTGAAATTTTGCATGCACGCATAAATCGGATGACAATGCAATATTATTATGACATAGAGCTGATGATGGAGCTGGAAGGTGGCCATAGGAACTCCGTAATTAAACGATGCAACCCCATCGAGTTTGGGCTCGTTTAATTCGTCTTGACGAGTACTTTGATACCACATGGTAACCAGGGTCTGATGATGGAGCTGGAAGGTGGCCATAGGAACTCCGTAATTAAACGACGCAACCCCATCGAGTTTGGGCTCGTTTGATTCTTCTTGACGAGTACTTTGATACTATATAGTAATTAGGATCTGATGATGGAGCTGGAAGGTGGCCATAGGAACTCCGTAATTAAACGACGCATCCCCATCGAGTTTGGGCTCGTTTGATTCTTCTTGACGAGTACTTTGATACTACATGGTAACCAGGGTCTGATGATGGAGCTGGAAGGTGCCTATAGGAACTCCGTAATTAAACCACGCAACCCCATCGAGTTTGGGCTCGTTTAATTCGTCTTGACGAGTACTTTGATACCACATGGTAACCAGGGTCTGATGATGGAGCTGGAAGGTGGCCATAGGAACTCCGTAATTAAACGACTCAACCTGGGCTCGTTTGATTCTTCTTGACGAGTACTTTGATACTACATGGTAACCAGGGTCTGATGATGGACCTGGAAGGTGGCTATAGGAACTCCGTAATTAAACGACGCAACCCCATCGAGTTTGGGCTCGTTTAATTCGTCTTGACGAGTACTTTGATACTACATGGTAACCAGGGTCTGATGATGGAGCTGGAAGGTGGTCATAGGAACTCCGTAATTAAACGACGCAACCCTTGAAAATGATTCCATATCGTACCTAAGTATATATTTTTAACACTAAAACTTTACACCTTAATTATTAAATCTTCCCGTTTTTATCACAGTCCCGATTTTATAAATAAAAGCGTGTTGAATTGCAAATTTCAATTCAAATGCAAATTTCGTTATTAAAACGAAATATCGACATCGAAAAGTTAAGTATTGCACATCCCTCTTTGTTGTAGGTATTTATTTTTCGATTCACTGTGCCGGGCGCTGGGTGCACGCCAACTGATATGAAGTCGGGCGGTTAAAGGGTTAAAATATATATACAAAGAGAAAAATATGAAAAAAGGCAATAAAAAAAACAAAATAAATTATAAAAATCCACTAACTACCACTACAAAATAAATATAGAGTCGCTGTTGCTGTCGTCGGAATCATCTTTTATTATTTTATTCTTTTTTTAACCTTTTTTTACTGTCCCACAGCTGGGCAAAGGCCAAATCATTCCAGGAACTCTTTTCCCGGGCCACCTCGAAGCAACCCTCGCGGTACGCGTCTAGGTCATATCGCCATCTCTTTCTGGGCCGGCCTCGGCGGCGCCGTCCATCTTCAGGCACCCATTGTGTGGAGAGTTTTGCCCAGCAGTCATCGTGCATGCGGCTGAAGTGACAATCTAGATCCCATTTGAGCCTGATAGCTTTCTTTCATTTTATTTCGTTTTGGAACGCAGTGTTCCGAATTCGGTGCAGTCTTTTTACACCCAGAATGCTGCGTTCCATCGCTCATTGGCACACTCCAAGGCAGAACTTTATCACATTATAATGTGAATATTCAACAAAATCTCTTTAGCACTGATAATTATCAGTGCTAAAGAGATTTTGTTGAATATTCTTTGATGCAATATATAATATTCATTGCAAAGTTTTGTTGTTGTGTTGCTGCGCTCAGCGCTGGACAATATTTCTTAAATTAGTCAAAACACAGTTAGGCTCTGCATGTGATACGGTAAATTCATATTCGTTCTTAAAAATGATAAATGCTAGATATTTGCTTGGACCTTGTAGCAAATCTAATTTTTAATTGTTAATAAAATAATATAGTAGAAAGAAAATACCAAAAGCCTAGTACTCTTTATTTATCTAGTATTCTTTCTGTGATGGCCTGAAACTCAGGTTTGAATAAACCTAGTTCTGGCGGATTGGTACCTAACACTAATTCCAAACCATCATTACTTGCCTTTACCTGTAATAAAAAATATTTTAGTTTTAGTTTAATTTTAGGCACTATAATTGTATGGGAAATTTGCTACTCTTGGCCAACTTTTTTTTTATTATTAAATAAATTAAAGAATATTCTAAAAAAGTAATTTAAAAAAATAAATTGCCTGTTGACGTACATATGTTATCTTATCTCACTATGAAAGTCTTCGCTTAGTTTCTATGTTGACGGTACTCGGTGTAAAAATGTGACGCGAAAACAATAAGAACTAGTGACCCGGACCGCGTCGCGGTCGGTCACGACTGACCGCTCTTGAGCTTACGCACACTAAAACAATGTACATGTGCAGGCACAACTACAGTCCGCGCGCGAGCTCCGAGGAATGATAAGGAATGTTGACGTAATGAGCTAGAGTTGTGATTTAGTCGATATTGCACTGTCGATACTAATACATCTTGAGCCTCCGCGCGAGTGTACTTCATGAAATCATTTTATGAGGGTATTATGTATGTACTTGAAATAAAAAAAAATTATGAAAATAAACTCTCCTCACGCACTTCAATAATAAATGAGTCGACAACATTCTCCATTAAGCCATCCCTTTGACAGTAATGTTCCTCTAATGCTAAAACATGTTTATCATATCCACACCAATCTTCTTTTGTGACATGCGTGATAGCTTTTTCGGTGATGCGAGCTCTATTGGGGTTCAAGCCACACATATAAGGCGGTAATCGCATTACATCGTGACAAAACAACATAATTATAAATGCAGTACTATTTCTAGTAGAAAATAACACTACCTACAATCGCAAAATTAAAAATGACTCGATAAGCGTGTTCTCGCATCAAGGTCGACACTAGTACTGGGAGAGTGCGGGGGGTGGAGCGACGGTCGGGCGCGGCGCACACCCGCCCGCTTCCTCAGCCACCGATTCCTCGGAGCTCGCGCGCGGACTGTAGAAACATAATATATTATAACAGAATACCTGTACCTATTAGCGAGTAACGCTGTAAGTTTTATGATTAAATATATTAACAGATAATCAGTTTTTCGTGGCTAAGTAATACAAGCCGCACGGGTCGATCGATCAGGTTAAGCTACGCTTGATGGGCGGACACGCTAATTTCGAGTAACGTTCTATGTATTGAGATCTAGAACTAATTGGAAGGCTACATAACCAGTTTCAATCGCGTTTGATAAACAAGGCGGAAGCTTTACTACCTGCTAATGGCTTTGCAACTATGGTGCCTGTGTACGCGGTGTACCTAACTGGTTTGTACTACCGACTGTTTGTAACAATTTAGTACCTACTAATCGTCTAGGCAAATTGGGCCCGCATAGTGGATTACGGCCCACTCACTCTCACAGAGCGGACGCCTGTGTCCCAGCAGTAGGAACATTATAGGCTTATTATATAATCGTCTACGACTTATACTCATATGTTGTCGGTGTTTTTAAATAACATTATTTTGAAAAGTTTTGTATTGTGGTCAGTGGAAGAACGTGTATTGCACAATGGAATGAAATATACAACATGTAACGTTAAATGCGCAAAACTTCAGACACCCCAACTGATTTTTAATTCAATTGACCTATTTCAGAGAGAAAATAAGTCATTAAAAAAATTGTAAAGGTTTTATGTGCTGTTTTAGTTTTACTGGCCATTCTGATCGTTTCTTGCGTCTGCGACGACGCTTTATCGAGGGAGGAGTCGTCACCGGGCCGCTGCGCCGCGCTGACATTGGCTTGCTTGACCTATTAATAAATAGACACGGCAACGTTTTTAATGACGATTTTTTGAAAAAAGTGACCTATATTAAAAAGTGGTTCAATTAATTCTGCTCGTTATTCTGATCAAACTATTTTCAGGTTTTGCGCATTTAACGTTACACGTTGTATATACATATATCTCTGTCTGTCTGTGTGACCGCTTAATACTTCTTAAGTACACAATAAATTTTAAAGCGGGGTATCAACATAATTTAAAGAATTATTCCGGAAGGTCTATGTGTATAATACATTCATTTTTAACTAAATATAAGAAATCTCGATGTTTTGTCAAGCCGAAAAAAACGTGCAGGGGCAGGTCGCTAGTTTCTAATAAAGAAAGTAATACAATCAATCAGAATGAGTTATTATAGTTGATACAAAACAATTTATGTACTTACATTTCTGGTAAGTGCAATATAAATAACTGTTAAATATACAACGTGTAACGTTAAATGCGCAAAACCTCAGACACCCCAACTGATTTTTAATTCAATAGATTTATTTCAGAGAGAAAATAAGTCATTAAAAAAATTGTAAAGGTTTTATGTGCTGTTTTAGTTTTACTGGCCATTCTGATCGCTTCTTGCGTCTGCGACGACGCTTTATCGAGGGAGGAGTCGTCACCGGGCCGCTGCGCCGCGCTGACATTGGCTTGCTTGACCTATTAATAAATAGACACGGCAACGTTTTTAATGAAGATTTTTTTGAAAAATGTGGCCTATATTAAAAAGTGGATCAATTAATTCTGCTCGTTATTCTGATCAAACTATTTTCAGGTTTTGCACATTTAACGTTACACGTTGTATAAAGTCATGCCTGACTTATTGTTTTGTTCATGATGTTGATTCGCCGAACTTATAAAATACTACATAACAGAGGAAGTGCATTTATGTATTAGGAAAATCCCAATTACCTTTGCATCACTTGAAAGTTTATAATCAGATATATGCTATCTGTAGCACCCACTACTCAACCAAGATAGACAAAGGCATTTTCTAAGAAAAGTGGCTACAAGTATTGCAACAAGATTTAATGCAATTTCTTCGAAGTCACTCTTGTACAGGATGCAGGAGTATTAATAGAGACACTGACGTTTTGTAGTTTCCGCCAGTTTTACAACCAACAGCTACTTTTAACACTAACTCTCTGGAAGCTATAATTATTTGAGGCGTATTTTAGGAATAGTGGCTTAATATACCTGAACAAAAGTCGGTACAATCCTCGTTCATTCCAGGCTTGGACGGGGCAGTGTGTGAAGGCGCTAACATTGTGTAGTGCGTCGGCTAGGGCTGTCACAAGCGCGGCTGTAGGTGGAGGACGCGGCTTATGCGTGACGTGCGCCGGCGACACATACTCGTCCCCGCCCTTCTGCGCACGCACCTCGAACTCACCCCGACGCTCTAACAAACTCAACGACACGTTCCCTTCTAGAAAAAAAACAAAATTATTGTTTTATCAACATACTTTTATCTACCTATCAGTAAGCACTTAATTGAAACACTGCAACAGTGATTAAAATACTCAATGTGATTAAAATTCCTATTACATGAATATGATTATGATTTGATATCAACTTTCTGATAAAACGTGATATTGTAATTATTGAATTGAATTGTTTATGAGATTAGACTTTATGTAAATAGATTAATAGTGAATTAGATCTAATAAATTTATTCACTTAAGGCCCTAATATGGAATGCTGCTATTCTCACGTAACTTGTAATCTTTAAACTTAAATCTAATCTGAATGATGTTATTATTTATTATCGGTGATAAATAAATTGCGAATCAGTACGTAACACATGCCGTAGGTTGGTTCCTGTTATCGTACAAGGATGAACTCAAGCAGTCTCATATAAAGATAGTCAACTCACCGAACGATTGTTTATAATCTTTGGTATTGCAGAAATCTACCAGAATTTCTAAGCAATTTTCTATGAAATTATTTTCGTGCAGTTGTTCCAGCACGTCACACTCCAAGATCTGAAAAGTTATTAATATTATGTTGATCTTTTTTCTATAACACCTACATTCAAATTTATCAAACCACTTTTAAATAGGATCGTAATTATTTTTGCTTATCTAAGACCTGTTTTAATTAGAAAATGAATTGATACACTTGTATTTACGATCTCAAATAAGCCATAGATCAGAATTAATTATTGTTATTTCCTATGCTTTAAAAAGTTTAAGCCATAGGTTCTCAACGTGAGCGGTTGGCGTTTGAGACTCTCAAGGGGGCAGTAAAAGACCCAGAGAAAGTTATATATAAAATCTTACGACTATACAACGTGTAACGTTAAATGCGCAAAAGCTGAAAATAGTTCATTCAGAATTACGAGCAGAATTAATTGAACCACTTTTTAATATAGGTCACATTTAAAAAAAAATCTTCATTAAAAACGTTGCCGTGTCTATTTATTAATGGGTCAAGCAAGCCAATGTCAGCGCGGCGCAGCGGCCTGGTGACGACTCCTCCCTCGGTAAAGCGTCGTCGCAGACGCAAGAAACGATCAGAATGGCCAGTAAAACTAAAACAGCACATAAAACCTTTACAATTTTTTTAATAACTTATTTTCTCTCTGAAATAGGTCAATTGAATTAAAAATCAGTTGGGGTGTCTGAGGTTTTGCGCATTTAACATTACACGTTGTATAATATTACACGTTCAAATATAATTTTGGCAATAGCTGTTTCAGTTTCGCGACAGATAGTAATTAAAAAAATTGGGGGCTCTAGAAAAAATACATTCTCGAAGTGGATGGTGGGCAAAATAAAGTTTAGAACCTATGCTTTAAACTATACATATTTAGAAGTGATCACTGGTGCCTATATTAATCAGGTACATTATTACAATTTTTCATCCCAAAACATTCAGTAAATGTTCACAAAAAACAATACCTCAATAAAACTCAGAAAAGACATTCAATTTTATTGCACGTACAGATAAAATTGCAAATGAGTAGTAGGTATTTCATTTTTTATTCATGTAGGTTATCAAAAATGGCTCGGTTCAGCGGTTTTGACATCATTTATGCATACAATAGGAATCAGTAAACTAGTATGCATTGTTCAAGTAGAAAGAACGCGTAAACAGGCATTTCTTACCTAGAATATGTTGTGACTTACAAATAAGTAACAAGTATAGATGCATATACGACAATAACACCTTCTGCTCAGGCTAATTATCACTTGTGTAATTGTGTTTTAATTAATACAACTTGAAGCAAGTAACTGGAGTATTTTTAAACTATCTGAGTAAGGAAATCTTAAAAGGTTCACATTCCACAAACGAAATGTTTATTAAATGTTCAAGAGTCTTTATTACATAGCATAATACGTTGTTACTGAATATGTATTATATTTGCAATGAACTAGCGAGTAATTCAGTAGCTGTAGCAGTTGAGAGAAAAGAAGGAGAAACGGACATAAATAATAACTGATTGGTACACTAGAGAAAGCAATAGAAGTAGAGGAAGACATTTAAAGCGATGGAACGCAATTTTATGAAAGTAGCAAGCCCAGAATGGTTACGTACCACAAAGGACAGAAACAAATGGACAGCCTTAGAGGACGCCTTTGTCGAAAAACAAGCTATGGGCGCACAATGGGCGGTCTTATCGGTAAGAGCGATCTTTTAAAGACAACCTTTGGATGGATTGAAATGGGAAGGAGATACAAATACTGTAGGTACTCTTTGGTGTTCCATTTATACAATACAATGAATACATACATAAAGTATATTATACAAACAAAGAAAATATAATGATGACGTTTAAGGAGAGAGGACGTGCTTTTTTATTATATTTAGCTTAGGGTAATTAGTTTACTTACCTCTATTTTCAACTTTTAAATAATTGTTTTGTTAAATAAGTTACCCCGGCGTGCTTAAGGTAAAAAATTCTAACACGGAGCATAAGGTGGGTGTGACAAACCAATATGACAAATTAGACATTTTTACGCAGTGGTCTCGAACCTACCGATTTTTCGGTATTTCTACCGATATGGGCTCACATAATTTATAACAATCATACTTAAGTACGATGGTTATAGCCTGTAAGTTTTTTTTTTAATAAATAAACGAATTTGATTGAATATTGTATCTTTTTGTCAAATACCTACCGATTTTGCTACGACGTTCGAGACCACTGTTTTACGGTATAATATTGATTTTAAATTATTTTCTTAAATTATTGTCATTATAATAGATAGGAAACTGAAACAAAAGATTTTTTTCTTATTGAAAAAAATACCTAATATGTATTTGTCACAAAATATTGAGCGATTTATTTGGGTCTGGGTGTATTAAACCCAACCTTACACTCGCCGGGTTAAGAACTAATAGCAATAAAGGATTATTTTATTTTATTTATTTTATTCAGTAGCTGGTAAGTAGCTGGGTAGTGAAATTGTAGGTAGGTAAACAACTACTTTTTTAGGTAGAAAACAATAGGACAACGGATAAGGAAAGTTAAAAATACTGTCTGTTTCGATTCGTATATTGTTAAAGTACACCATAATACTGTAAATACACAGTTCAGGACGCAGGTACAAAATATAGACAAAAATTTAGTGACAACAACTTATTATAAATCAAGTCCTAAGATAAACACTGCAATGAATTAAGTAAAGATTAAGGTACCATGTAAGTTTTAGGCTATTAAGGCTACAATAGTGTTAATTAACTATTTAATGTACAGTTAATAATAATCAGTGATTAGATAATTGGGCGCTTACATACCTTAACTTCTTCCCACGAAAGAATAATATAGACGTTCCTTTCCGAATAAATAAGTAATCCCAGGTTCCCGGGATTGAAAATTTTTGTAAAAACAAACTTAATGAAATTATAGCAGTGGTTATTTTGATTTAGTATCTTTATTTTATTCAAAACAAATGGAAAATAAAAAAAGATAATGTGCACAATGTGGTCAAGTACTGGAAATTGATTTATCTATCTCACAGATTAGTGATCGAATCGGCTCCACTGTACTACTTAACCCGGTCGTACGAAACTTCACAGTTTGAATAGCGTATAATTGTTGTTATGTAAAACACTATCACAAAATCCCAAACTCAACAAACGCATAGTTTTTGAGAAACACAATATAGTTTTAGAGAAAAACTATCATAAAGTTACAGAAAATTCAACATGTTTACATTATAAAGCTGACATTTTACCAAAGATAATGTACAGATTTCACTCCTAGGTCACTCCGTTTTACGTTCAGACAAAATGACAGCGGATTTAATGGTTTTTACTCTAAATACCGTAATATGCAGGTAACATTTTTAGCAATCTCAGGAATTTCAAATGATTCCGGGATCCGGGATTCTGAAAGGCATGTCCGTATTATTCTTTCGTGGGAATAAAAGTGAAGTTTAGGTATATTAGCGCCCGATTATCCGATCACTGATAATAATACATGGGACTTAAATATACCTGGCGAATCGTGGGTGTACTAAAGGTACACCTCTGCTCAACCCTTCGGGGAATTAAGGCGTGAAGTTATGCATAATCAGCCTATAATGTTCCCACTGCTGGGACACAGGCTTCCTCTCGGTAAGAGGGCCGTAATCGATCACGCGGGGCCAGTGCGGGTTGGTAGATGTCACATGTCTTCGAATTTTTGGTCCTAGGACATGCCGGTTTCCTCACGATGTTTTCCTTCACCGTTTTGAGAGCAGTGGTGATGAAATAAACAAAGTAAAGCGCCTGTCTGGGTTCGAACGTACGACCGTAAACCGTAAGTCGCGGCCGTTATCACCGGGCCACCACTGCTCCCCAGTTGCGTCGCGTAGCGTGAAGTTATCTTATGTTATAAATAATATCAATATTATCTATTCTAATCTGCATTCGCGACTTATTTGTCAAAAATGTAAACAAATATGAGTTTATGGAAAAATAACTTTAATTCCTACGCAATAAAGTTCAGTTTACGCTACAACTTTAAACATTTTCATAACTTTTTCAATAGTGCTAGTCACTCTGAAATCAACTTAATCACCATTAAAATAAAGTTGATATTTGTTTAACTTGAAATAACATAAATTTGAAACATAAATTTGAATACATTTTATATAAAGTCATCTTTAAGAAGTTGATAAATCAATTAATTAGTTTCCGAGAAATTATATTCTTAAAATTACGAGACATTCAACACAATGTATAAATATGTATATAATAATGGCTCTGTTTGCGTTTACTTTCGTGCTCTTAGGCGTTTAACGCTGAACATAATATTTAAAACATTATGTCTCTGTCATCTTCAAACTATTGAAAGAAACAGAACAATGTATTAAATTCGTTTAGCACTGAACGTATAATTAGTGATTTATGGTGCAAGCGGGCTATAGACTTGATTTTGCTCGTATAGAATGAATAAAACAACACAAGAATAGACATAGTGAATATTAGGCAAAAAGGCTGTTAAATTGATCGCAACGTACCAGATAGCAGGTAAAAACTGGCTATTAAATGTGTTATCTAGCTTTACAAACTTCAAGAGTGCCAGATGTTCGCTTCAGGGGCCCACAAAGTAGATATCCCACCAACACGCTTATAAAAATGATTATTTACTGTTTCAATTAAAAAGTAATGTCTGAAATAAACGCTTTGTATTATTTTAAACATCATAAACCTGTTTACTGGATAAGATACGCCAGATAGCGATGGAGACAAAGATATCTGATACACATAATAGTAAATGTAAAAAAAACAGAAGAGCTTTTCAAAATAGACACGCTCTCGGTATTCCAGGCAACGTTTAAACAGGCCAAAGACCAATAAAAAGACTCCTTTCTGCTGTCGGTCGGTATTTAGTGCAATTACATGAGCAATTAACTGCCTCGCCCAGTTTAGTGATTGTTTACTGAAGCAGCTGATTGATAGTATCGGCACTTCGGTTCGGTACACACATAATTAATAGTATATCGATTCGTTGATATTTTTGCAGCACATAAATCATTCGCTTGACTGGAAATCTGAATAAGTTACGTGCAAAAAGAAATGGTAATGATTTTGTGCACTAACGTCAAAGAGCAGATATACAATTAGCGTGTCTATTTGTTGAGCAATATTTTTTGTAAATAAGTTACATACCACTCCAAAATATAATTGGCGAGATCATTAATCGAAATACTTTATCTCAGCTTGTTCTTATTTACTTCCTTTGAACAATTTAAAATTATAAGTAAATATTATTTTTCATACTCCAGTGATAAGCATATTGTGATGTGCTCAAAAATATAACATGACACGCCTGCATTACCCAAAGACATTTCACCGGTTATATATGTATATGTTTAAAATTATGTTTCACTATATTCCTTCCAAGAATTGTCTTCATCCTTAAAGATAAGTTCAAATATTGACTTTCGGAATTTCCACAATTTAACCACATATATGAAGAAAACAATGCCAATACAAATAACAGTTAGGATATTTTATGATAACCTCGGTGACATCATTTGTATAGGTACTATCAGCACCGTTACACATACGAGTAATTTGTAACCTAAAACAATAGCAATATATTAATAGTTTATGATAACTGCATCCGTATGATTCACACAGACGAAAAAAGACAATAATATTATTATGAATATTAATGTGTATTTATTATATCAATGCAAACTACGTGACTTCTCGGAATCATTAAGTGAATAGATATTATTGAACTATAAGCTGTAACCACAAAAACCTTAGACAAAAGGGTGATTCATATTACATATAAAATACATGATATAATATTTATATTATTGTGACTAAGAGCTTAAATAAAATAAATAAGAGAATTCTTTCTAAACAATTTACACGCCCTCATAACCACTAGACGCTAGAAAAACATACGTGAAGTAAGTATTGCTAATTAAAATTAAATGGTAATTATTAAGTCTTATAGTGCCTTATATAGTAAAAAAACCGACTGGTGGGAGCCACGCGTCGCGTGGTTAGTGTTCCGTACTGTAACGTTCAGCCTTATTCAAACGTCTCTAATATTAGTCAGGTATTAAGGAGCAAATATTTTTGTTATAAACAAAGTGGAGACGACAATACGACAGTAAATTAAACTTCGTATTTATATCTAATGAAGTTCCCAGCCTACATACAAAAATTCAACCAAATATATCCAATAGTTTAGTGACTTTAGCTAGTCAAAGATTGGCAAAACCGATAGTCGGAACATCACTACTATTTTGTTTGCTTTATTTAATTCTGACGTTAGAATTTATTTGATACTTTCAAAATACTTCTATACATTATTATTGGCAGTGTTTAAATGTAAACACCGGCAATAATAATGTAAGTTACTTCTATTATATTAATACATCTATTATATTAATACATCTATTATTAGTTACATTTATTATCTATTCTATTCTATTTAAAAATTTTTTTAATGAAAAAAAATGTTAAATAGAATAGAATAGATAAGATGTAACTTAGACTATGAAGGAGTAATATTTTTTATATTTATCTGTGGAGGCTTGTAATTAGCAATTTAGTTATATATTATTGTTATTAGTCTGTAAGCCTTCCGAAAATAAATAAATAAATATATTTAGTGTCGTATTTTCGTCTCCATATTCTATAAAATTATTATTTCAAAAAAGGACAGTGCTCAAGAAACCCGACAAAAATCAAAGCCGATCAATCAATTCCAAACTATGCAAATCCATTAGGTACCTACTTATTTTGAATTATTAATTCAAGAATTATGTTGATAGCTCGAGGAGTGCCGTCTTCGTGTTTGACCTTGCTGGTAAGGCGAGAAGATTATCCTATAATTTTAGTCTTCTCAACATCAATTTGACTTTGCATTAAATTACAGGGAAGTTTACAGAGAGGTCAAGCTGTATGCAGACAAGACGTAATAATTTGAGTTTTGTACACGTATGTATGCATTTATGTTCACAAATTTTCTAACCTAACTTATGTTTCTTAACCCAATATGAGAGCATTGTCCCCACCGTCATTGTTAATATTACAATTTTTCCAGACTACTTTTGGGTCATCAATCAATGTCCATTGCCCTTTTTCTTGGGTAACATTTTCGAGGCTATAAAAATGTGTCTGGCTGACAAATCAAGGACAAATACTTGTCTAAAGTCTTCTCAGTACAAAACACCAATAAGGTAGGATTTTTTCCGTGTTATTTGGCAACAAATTTTAACCATATTCCTCCTTTGTTTTTCAGCATCACACTTCTTGGGTCGTACTGGATTTGAGGAGTGGTTCGCTCGCAGGGTTCCACAGTGAAAGCACTGAGGATTGCAGCCAACCCGGCCGCTACAGTCAGCTGAGCGAAACGTGCACCTACACAATAAACATTTTATCAATATTATCATTACATTATGCGCTTGGTTCCTGTACTAAACGACTTATTATCCGATATTAATTAGCTAATCATTGCAGATGTGTCATGCAAATGGTACAGTAAATACATTTCAAAATTTTAGTAATAGCACCAATCTCTTAAATCTTTTGTTGCTGTGCATAGTATAATAATAATTGTAAATGTAAAGACCCGACTAAGCACGTATACCGAGTAATGTAAGTAAAACTTGTTTGATAACACAATTTTGTCTGCACATTGTTTATGTGGACACAAGCTCAAGTTTTGTAAACACAGGTATACTAACGAAACAATGAAAAAATTTCTAAATATTAGTATTCGTACCTAGACAAT
This sequence comes from Eremobia ochroleuca, assembly GCA_949629135.1. Classification (NCBI taxonomy): domain Eukaryota; kingdom Metazoa; phylum Arthropoda; class Insecta; order Lepidoptera; family Noctuidae; genus Eremobia; species Eremobia ochroleuca. Next base: position 12,818,175 of record OX451396.1, read on the forward strand.
GAGAACAAAAAAATGTTTAGTTTAGAAACTATTTTTGTTTTCGCGAAACAGCGAAATATATTAAATAATAATGATCTGCACGCAGCATATATCGACTGCCGCAACAAACACTATCGAAACTGCAAATCACGTACTTCAAAGGAGAGCAATTCAAAGTTGTAATTCGATGCAAAATATTTTGTATTATTAACTCAGTAAAATTATATAATATATAATTTTACTGAAGTATATTATATTCTATTTCTATCTATTTTTATCTGATATTTTTCATCGAATTACAACTTTGAATTGCTCTCCTTTGAAGTACGTGATTTGCAGTTTCGATAGTGTTTGTTGCGGCAGTCGATATCTGATATAACATAATGACGTTTATCAAAATTTACTTACCGGGGCAACTCCTTGGTCCTTCACCGTATGCCATGAAGCCTGGCGGATTTAAATCATCTTTGAAGCGATCTGGATCGAATTTATCCGGATTGGGAAAATACCGAGCATCTCGTTGTATGCAATGGATAGGTATTAAAACGGGGTCGCGGGCTTTCAGGGTAATTTCTTCATCGAGAGTAATGGGGGCCGTGCAGAGCCTCGTGGTCATCGGCGTGGGCGGGTGCAGGCGCAGCGTCTCCGCCACCACTTGGTACACCAGCCGCATCGCTATCACAGCATCATAATTCAGCCCACTGTGCCGTTCTAAACATCCCATTATCTCCGTTCTTACATTTTCCTGCATTTCTGGATCTTTTGCTAATTCATATAAACTGAAAGACAAAGTTGTGGCCGATGTCTCCAGTCCCGCTAACATAAATATGAACGAGTTAGACGTTATTAGAGCATCCGTCATTAAGAAACCCGAATCTGGTTTCTGCTCATTTAACATAAGTTGAAGGAAATCGTGCCGTTGAACTCCAGACCGTCTTTCTGCCAAAACTTGGTTAATAATGGACGTAAAGAACGTTTCTACATTTGGGGAATATGACCTCAAGTTTAACCATTTAAACAATCTGGGAAAGAAGGTACGGCAATAGCGTTTGAGCACCGTCGCACGATCTATCTTAAACATTTTTTGTGACATCTGTAGGAATGGAGAATCTGGATTGTTGAGCGATCCAGGATCTACGCCGAAAGCGCAGCTTCCGATAACATCAGTTGTAAATCGTGTCATCGTACTTGGAACATTGATATCTTCAACTGATTCTTTTAGCAATACATTTTTCAACGTTTGAGCACATTCAGCTATCAACGGAAACATGGCCTTCATCTTAGCTGACGAGAACGTCGGCGTCACTATGTGCCGCATCGCCTTCCACTCAGCGCCACCCATGTTTGCCAGGTTACGAAGAAGCGGTTCGCGCTGGGTGTCTGTAGATACGGACACACGATCACTGAAGCTCTGAAACTCTTTCGAGAAGATTGTTTTTGCCATATCCAAATCAATTACCATCAAAGTTGGTCTACGAGCTTGAAAAAGTCCAACATATTTCTGGTCTATATAATTATCATAAAAATATTGTAGCATTGTTGTATAACTTCTTCTCATTGTAAACGTAGCTCCAAAATTTCCAAATATGGGGCAGGGTTCCCTGTAAGGCACATTTCTGAAGAACCAATACTTTCTTCCCTTAGATGAATAGTGAAAAATAGCCAATAAAAGAGTCAGCAAAAGCAAGAGCACCACTATCACCAATAAAATACCACTGAGCCACATTTTGAATAACGTTCACTTTACTGCTTAGATTTGAATAAAAATGTTTGTTCGAAGTCGTATATTTAAAGAGCCGGCATTTCGTACGTATGTAAACAACACGGTCCGCGATACAAGCGGGGTGCCGGCAGCGCTTGCGGTGGCGGCGGCGGTCGGTGATCAAGTGAGCCGTAACGCCCGCGCGCGCTAAGATAAGCCCTACGCGGCTGTACTGGGCAGCTCGCACGACGCCATGCACTCAAGGCCATGCGTGTTGATGTACTGCGCCCGTGACTCGAATGTAGCAGCATTATCGATTGCTTACGATAACCATTGTATTCCGAAACTTGAATTGTAATAAGAAACACCTTTTACGCATTTTGCAGGTCATCTCACTAAACAGAAATCAACAACGATTAACAAATGTTTTTTTACAACTCAGGCGTAGGTCAATAACTTTGCAAAGCAACAACTTCATCTCGGCGTCTAACTCACCGGCCAGGCGCCATAAATAATGTGGCCCATTATAATAAGTACTCTTCAGCATGTAACTATTTTAACTTTAGAAAACTGTATGTTTACAAAAATATAATTATGTAGAGTGCCTTTATTGGTGAAAATGTATGAATATTAATAGTTTCATTCAAATTGATAGGTTGGCTAGGCTAAGGGTCAGGGCAAGTTATTTAACCCGGCGTACTTAAGGTAAAAATTTGTAACACGGAGCATAAGGTGGGTGTGACAAACCAATATGATAAATTAGACATTTTTACGGTTTAATATTCATTTTAAATTCTTTTCTTAAATTATTGTCATTATAATAGATAGGAAACTGAAACAGAGGATAAAATTTAAAATATAATATATATTTAAAAAAAATATGTATATGTCACAAAATATCGAGCGATTTATTAGGGTCAGGGTGTATTATACCCAACCTTACGCTCGCCGGGTTAAGTGCTTAATATATCCAAGTCCATTTCTCCATTAAAGTAAACACGACATGTTAAAGAATATAGTCGTATATAAATATACCACTTCCTCGTGTTCTATTTTGGTGTCGAGTCGCCCTCAGTGGGCAAGTAGAACAAGTCTACTAGGAGTTATTTGATGGGGGAAGTAATTGAATGAAACTTTATCAACCAAAGACCATAACTCTTACACTTTATTGATTGTTGTTTTTGAACAATGTTATATATTTTACAATAAATAAGGTAATATAGTATTTTTGCTATTGTTGAAAAGCAAGGTTCTGCGAGGAATTGCCGCATTCGGTCCATTATTTACATGTGATTTACTAATCAAACCGCAGCTAGAACGCTACATGTATGATAAAGTTACATTTTAAATTGATTGCAACCGACTTGTTTATTTTTATTGTCCGTGAAGGTAACGCTAGAAAATGATTCGCAAAAGGCTCATATTACTGAGTTACATATAACTATTCGAAATGTTGTGTCATCGACGTTTGAATTCGGTTTCAATGAAAATAGCTACATAATTACTGTGAGTCATCCACTAATTTCTATTGGGTAAGAGCTCGGTGATATGAGGATAAAATCGCGTATTTCCCAGCGAGCAGTTGCCTAGTTTCTCACGTAGCTAAAGTAGTAATATGATGCTATTTTCACAGTCCGCGGGTGGTCCCATTCGTATTCGCTAGTGCTGTACGCAATTTATAGCTCGTTATAGCACGTGCTCAATGGCCCTCAGCTTGTTGAACACACCTTGTATGGGGACAATAAATGATTTAAAACGGAGATGTTTTAATGCCTTCCAATGAACAAGCAGTGAATAATATCCGGATTATATTTTACTCTGAGGTGAATGGTTCAAACGCAATCTATTGTGATGTCTGTAAAGGTTAAAGAACAATATCTGTGACAAAGACCATAGAACAGTATTTTATGTACAAGCCAAAAATTGTACTTTGAAGATTTCGATAGAGAACAAAAACACAAATTAGCGCAAAAAATAACAAACTTAAAAGAGACGGCGCGCCGCGTTTTATGATTAACGTGTGTGGTCACTTTATCGGACATACCTAACACTATTTTGTATGCATACATAACTACCCAATGATGATCACTAAACTATAAATAGTTCTTATTGTTATAATATCAATACCTATTTTACCTACCGCAAGCTGGTTACAGAAATAATAGAAATACTATATACAAAAAAGTTTATATTTTCAAAACAAAAAAAAAGAACTTTTTTTGTATAGTAAACATTGTATAGTCCGAGCAATAGTTTTAGTCAGTATCATCACTAAAACATACAGATGTCCGGTGTTAATAAAAACGAATAATATTTCTTTCTTGTCCTGATAAATGATAATGGATTGGGGGAAATGCATGACTAAACGAACAAGAGCATCGATAAATATCCTGTGCATGATACTGGCTGGTAGGAAACGAATTTGATAAAATGATACCATTCTATAGTAGCATCTCACGACATCTATTGAAGTGGTGGGATGGCCTACGGGGTCATGTTAAGGAATATGAAACCAAACGTACAACGCGCGTGATTATGAACACATACGCATACCAACGCCTCACTCTGGGGTTTCCCATGTGTAGGAATGAATAACGGTATTATATTTTTTTTTCAGTCATAAAGTTGCTAAAAATATGTCGAGGAAAAGACACATAACATTTGGGAACTGACTGCTCGCACGAATCCCAAAATAACAATCACGGTGGGGTCTGAAAACCCTGATCATTAAGTAAAATGAGTTTTTTAATGATGGTATTAACATGAAAATAAAATACATATAATGTGTCTTACATCAGATTTTGGTGAAGCCCGAGTCGCGATGGATGCAAGCAAGGCAGCTGCAGCCGCACGCACTGCATTCGCTTCGCCGCGTTGTGAAAATATGTTCGCCGCAAATTGAGACAGGGATGATTCCGGTATAGCTTTAGAAAAGGAATTTTGAATTCTTAAACTATCAGATGGAGTAGCTAATATTAAAAAAAATATGAACATCTCATTTATTTATCCCATAGCTGAAACTTACAAAAGAAGTTAACAAGGTTTTAGAGCGTGTGCATAAATTGTAACGTAGAAAATTTAGGCATCTACACTGGAATCAAAATAGTCGTTTATTGAAATTAGTCAAAATTACAAAAGACAGTCCCCCAAACCGCCTGCCCTTCACCACTTCCTAGTGCTTCGCTGGAGAGCAGAAGTGGCGCAACAAACTCCCCAGCAGCACAGCAGTTAGAAAATACTTGATTGAATACAATACAAGGTATGCAAAGTAATTAACATTACAAGACACAGACCACTAAATTAAATGATTTGCCATATGTCACGCCAATATATCAACAAATACAATAAAAGCTGTGCGTACTCAAGCAAAAAAATAAAAAGTAAATCTAAATCTAAATAAAAGTCTCCAGATATAAAGGGCGTGACCGCTTACATATTTATGCAATGCTGGGTTCTGTTCACATAGTTGTCACTTGAAGTCACAAATGATAAACTAGGACCATCGAAGTAAACTAAATAAACAAGTTATTACTAATTACAACAATAAAACCATGGTCAGCAAGAATGATTATGCGGTCGTATTTCTGGGCGTATTGCGCTACTATTGCGTACAAACGAATTGGTCATCCATAAACAGTGTGTTCCCATTCAACCGTCATAAAACCTTACCCTGCATCAAATGCGGCATCAGTTGGGCGTAGTGCGCAAGCGCAGCGATAACTTGCAACGCCGCCGCGCGTAGCTCAGCACGAGCGGCGGTAGTACCCTTCACAACGGTGCGTACCACGTCGCTGTTGAAGCCTTCGCTCCACATCTGGTTCAACGAAACAATGTTTTTTTTTTATTCATATTATAAATTAAAGACGCTTTTCGAGTCTGTCTGTGTGACCGTGTTGTTCTGCTAAACTGCACGCAACGGTTTTGATGCGGTTTTTACCATAATTTAGAGAATTATTTCGAAATGTTTATGTGTATTGTATATTAATCTACACACATCAAAAGCGTCTAGGGATCAAGTACGTTTTAGAGTATCGCCGCAATTGAAGATTATTAACTTTTTTGGATCGTTAGATCTTTTTAATTAATTTTACTATTTGAATAAAGAATTTTCCTTAAATTTTGATTAAAAATAGAAAATCAACTGTCAATCAGGAATCCTATAAAAGTGTGTAATAGCGTTTTTACAAAACCATTACAATTTCTGCATCGGAACTGAAACAAAATTCCATCGATATGGAGCGACGACATCATTTGACACGAGAACAGATGATGAGAGCCGTAGGAATGTTGCAAGCTGGTTCCAGGCAACGTACTGTGGCTGCCGCAATTGGCACTACACAGAGCGTCATAAGTCGCCTCTGGACACGCTATCGTATCACGGGCAGCGTCGTGGCCGAGCGACATGGAGGACGATCTCCCATCACCACTCGCAAACAGGACCGGTACATCCAAAACACTGCTCGACGGAATCGTAGCATGACCTACATGATGTTGGCTACGAGGCTTCACAGCTCTTCAGGCTTGCTAATAAGCGACCAAACCATCCGAAAACGTTTACTTGAAGTGGGTCTGTGTTCCCGAAGGCCGCCGAGAGTTCCACCTCTAGCACCCCGCAATCGTAGATCCCGTTTACAATGGGCTCGCGAACATAGAAATTAAGAGGAAGACTGGCATTGTGTTTGCTTTCCCGATGAATCTCGTTTCGGTATGTGGCCGGATACAAGACGTACTCGAGTTTCGACCACGACACACACCACACACCACGCATCACACCACATTCGACCACGTCGACGTTACGAGCCTATTGAAGGACATTATGTCTTTGAAGGCTAGTTTAGCTGATGTGCAGAGGAAGTTGGAGACATCTGAGAGCACCGTTGCAGACCTGCGCACAGAACTTGATCAGTTCCGTAACTCTTTGGTGTTAATTGGGTCACCGGCGCGTGTAAACAATGTATTGGGTTGGTGCATGCATATGAAATTGCCGATTGCGCAACAATGTAAAACAGTGGGCGCGTATTACCGAACACGTTTTGATTTGTTCATTTTTGTTATTGTAAACAAAGCATCGACACTTGATTAATATTTTAAAGTTTAAACACCATCAGAGGATTTAGACGTTAGACGTGATTTAATTTAAGTTTTTCTTTCTTAGCATGGATTCGAAAAAAAAATTAGAGGTATCATGTTTTATGAGTTCAAAGGTGGATTAAGTGCACGTGAAACAGCAAAAAAAAAAATAGACATTAGGGGAGAATACAGTTTCTGAAAGGACAGTGAGAAATTGGTTCTGAAAATTTCGTTGTGGAGCAGAGAATTTTGAAAATGAGCCTTGCGGTCGGCCTTCGCGCGTACTGAATCTGCAAGTTTTACAACAATTAGTGGAGTCCAATGTGCATACAAGCACACGAGAACTTGCACAAGAACTCGCTGTCCATCATACAACTGTTGTACGATTTTGTCACGAATAAATAATTTTTAAATATTTTTTTTTGTGTTTTTGATCCTCTGTTTAAATCGGCAATTTCATATGCACCAACCCAATAATTATATTAAATAAATAAAATCACAATGTCTTGTTAATTCGTAAAAAACTGAAAGCAATGGCAGGTCGCTAGTCTATGTAAATAAAAATGAAATGCTGTTTGTTGGTAAGCGCATCACTTAAGAACGGCTGACGGGTTTAGCTACTTTTTATTAAAATTTTTTTTTTTTTTTCTTGAAAGAATTATGTTTTTTTTTTCAGAAAATTTTTATATTCAGGAAAGTTTATTTTTGTATGAGCTATTGAAAGGACAGGACAACGTCTGTTGGGTCAGCTTGTCATCATTTTTGATAAAACTGATTATTTTGCTAACTTGCGACGTTTTTCAAAAGCACAACGCCCATGAGTGTTGTTGAAGAAATAAAACAAAAGATTTATACCGAGTTCTGCGTTTCATTAAAGGTAAGATACCAAAAATGAAAAGAAAGGCATCCATCCGAGCTCATGACGAAGAGCTTCTTACTTATTCTCTCTCTTCTAGACTTATATTCTCTCTCTTAATTAAAAAGATTCGCCAACGATTTTTAAGGCAAGTTAATTGCACAATACGAATCCTATTGCCATTTAAGGTACCTTAGGCTAATCTTGCTGCCAAGTGCGCATTTGGCACTAATCCACGACTGTCTGTCATTATTAAACCCTAATGGTCAAGGGCGCCTGCTGTAATGTTATGACAGGGCTTAGTGCAACGATATACATTGACGATCGGCATTAAAAATAGTCTTATGGGGTAAAGCTGGCAATATATCGATTTATATTCGTACTTGTCACGTGTCACTTTATCTCTTCAGCTGCACATAAAAATAAAATACAAAGTTATTTCAAGTCGACTATCTAAACTCCGCAGACGTGATGGATATCGATATCTAAGCAAGATAAAATAAAAAATAAAAAGATGTAATATTTTTTGGTCAACTACCGCTGTTTCGTGTTATTGTTATTACTTAAAGTATGAGTTAAGAAAAACTGTTTTCTTATATCACATCTGTGCAATTTACAAAAAAAAAAAAGATTTTTAAACTGATATTTCAAGTGACTACGATAACAGCGGTTGATGAGGAAGAAATCATTAAATTTTGTATTTTCTACATTCTTTATTTTTTGTATTCATTGTTTTAAGATTAAACACGAACGCACAATTGTTCAAATTAACACATTATAAAGATGCTTTATACGACGTGTAACGTTAAATGCGCAAAAGCTGAAAATAGTTCGATCAGAATAACGAGCAGAATTAATTGAACCACTTTTTAATATAGGTCACATTTTTCAAAATATCTTCATTAAAAACGTTGCCGTGTCTATTTATTAATGGGTCAAGCAGGCCAATGTCAGCGCGGCGCAGCGGCCTGGTGACGACTCCTCCCTCGGTAAAGCGTCGTCGCAGACGCATGAAACGATCAGAATGGCCAGTAAAACTAAAACAGCACATAAAACATTTACAATTTTTTTTATTACTTATTTTCTGTCTGAAATAGGTCAATTGAATTAAAAATCAGTTGGGGTGTGTGAGGTTTTGCGCATTTAACTTTACACGTTGTATAAATGGCTAACTGGTTTATTTAAACGCAGAGGCGCGAAGTACCGTGCACGACAAGTATTATACTTGCATGATCGACGTGAATCCAAACCCAGCACAAGCATATTGCTTAGTGGGAGGATTTAACAGGAATATTATAATCGATGAATTCACATTACTAGCAGATAATCTGATAATAAAGACAAAGAAATCCGCTGGAATACTCAGAAAAGATGCGTTCACAGTTAAATGAAACTAAACGGAACTAGGTGTAGTGAACTGTCGTCATAGAGAAAATATTTATTTGTTATCATCTGACTACACATAATTTGACTAAGCATTTTTATCTACTGCATAACACTTGAAAAAAATGTTTTATCGATGTTAAGCGGAAATCGCCATATTATTGGTTAGCAAGAGAACCGATGAACTTATTAGTATTAAGATACTGCGATTTTTTGTAATACGGATTTAAAAACGGAGACTGAACATCTGAAGATCGGCACCCTAATTGCGTAACACACTATTACTCTAAAGGCGAACGGCAGGCTTGTATGGGAATTTCGTACCGCTAATAAAATTTCGTGTTTTTGTATAATTTTTGTCTTAATTGGTCGCTAATATGATATAAAAGCCCTATTTAAATTCTTAGATTTTTAGAAGTTGGGATGTAAAAGTTATAACCAGTTTTATTTTTTAAGGTTATGTACTAGTGTACCAATGTAAATTGTTACTTATAGGTCCATAAACATTGTTTTGGTGATAAAGTAAATGTACTAGATTACTTGTCTCTATCTTTGTAGTGTTATTTACCATTAAGTAGGTAGATTAGATGAGGATCGTACCTACGCAGTGGGTTGCATTAGGAGATAGATACCTATGTCCAGCAGCGGACTGCGACAGTTTGATGATTATGAAGTTCTGATAGGGTTTTGAGTGTAGGTAAATAAACAATGCTTTGTTTTTGTAAGTACATTTATGTTATTGTACTTGTAATTAATTGATTCTTAATATTAGGTACTTACTTCATCTAATAAGGGGGCAGGTCGGGTAAAACACTCATGGCGAGCATAGCTTAGGTACCTACCAAATAATACTCATCACATGTGAGCTGCATCCTACTGTTCTTAAACCTACATTGCAGTTACAGCAATAACAGAAGACAGATTTTATTTACCTGTCAATAAATAATTGCCATAAGAACAAAAAAAAAATTGATGACGAAAATCATTCCTATCATTAAATCGTTAAATATTATGATTTTATGCAACAATTATGCATTCTTAGGTATAATATATAAGTGTTTAATTATATTTAATGTTTTTTCTATTTCTAAATAATTAATTATTATTTCGAAGTTTGTGTTATTTTACATATGGCAACTTCAAAAAACATAACTGTGTTTAGTTTACGATTATGATACGTTTAGTTATTAAAATATTCTTATTGATGTTATTAATTAATCCGAAGTTCTAAAAATAGTACACTTACACGAAAATATATGGCTTAGTTGCCTTAATAAGTGGTACAAATTATATAACAGAACAACAAGAAAAGTATCCGGTACGAAATCTGCCGTTCACCTTTGAAACATTTTGAAGCATATTGCTAATCCACTGCTCCATATGTTCGACAAAAGTGTCTGCTCAACAACGTAAATAACGCAATGAATGTTGTTGAACTGTCAAAATGGAACCCATTGCTACTGATTGTGTGTTACGCAATTACCCTGCAGGTCAACTCTAGGTTATGATCGGCATTTCTCTATTCCCGAGTTGCGAAATTCTGCATGTTGCAGCCGAATCTGTTTGGGCTGTGAGGACGATGATATAGCCAGAAAGGGGGTGAAGAAGACATGCTAAGCCAACCGCAAATAAATTGAGACAAAGGCAGAGGAATGATGATCTGTTTTGAAGGTTCGCGAGCACAATCGCAAGAAGCTTGCAGTATCATCACAACACTAAAATTTTCTCATTGTTTGTCTTACTTCTTTTTAGTATATTCATGTATTTATGTATATTTATTTGTGCTAATATTTAAATGTAATTATACAACGTGTAACGTTAAATGCGCAAAACTTGAAAATAGTTTGATCAGAATAACGAGCAGGATTAATTGAACCACTTTTTAATATAGGTCACATTTTTCAAAAAATCTTCATTAAAAACGTTGCCGTGTGTATTTATTAATAGGTCAAGCAACCCAATGTCAGCGCGGCGCAGCGGCCCGGTGACGACTCCTCCTTCGATAAAGCGTCGTCGCAGACGCAAGAAACGGTCAGAATGGCCAGTAAAACACAGCACATAAAACCTTTACAATTTTTTTAATGACTTAGTTTCTCTCTGAAATATGTCAATTGAATTAAAAATCAGTTGGGGTGTGTGAGGTTTTGCGCATTTAAAGTTACACGTTGTATATAAATATCGCTCATCCAATAGAACAACGACGTAATTACGAAAATGTGTTTTTAACAGTTCTTGAGTTTTCTCATGAAATTATTACAAATTATTATTGATAGTAAAGTAACATACATAAAAATATTAAATATTTTAGCATAATCATTGGATTAAAAGTTTGAAATTGAAAATATGATATATCATATTTTCAATTTCAAACTTTTAAAACGTTCTCCTGAAAAATAGCTAAAACGTAATTACGTCATTGTTCTATTGGATGAGCGATATATATGTATATATATATTATATTTATATTTAAAATAGTTATTCCTCAATTTTCATGATTGCACCTACTCCTGTTTCTCTCTGCATCACCCAAAGGTTGACTGGTAGAAAATGCCTATGGCATTAAGTCTGTATCTGTACATTTATGTGCTTGAAGTATTAAATAAATAAATAAACAGGAAAGCGACCCCAAAACATTATTTGTTTATTAAGGATCTCCAACAAAAAGAATAAAAAAATAGGGATAGAATAAAGAAGTTAAGTAATTAATTAGGTAAGTAATTAATAGAAAATAATTCTCTTTGATTAAATAAGTACCTGAACGGGTATAACTTCCTCATGTATTTGCCTTAACAGCGCGAGTAGAGCCAGGGTCGCATCGAGCCGGCACGCCTGACCTTTGCATCCACCACCGGAGGTGCATCCACTCAATGTTCTTCCCACCAGTCGTAGGCATTCAATCAGGGTGTCTTCCGATAGCTTGCAGTAGCGGGAGTTTACAGCGTAGCGTATACAACGCATCAGTTCGTTTAGGTATCCTAAAAAATAAGTCTTTAAGTAATAGTTTATACTGTTAACATAATGGGTAGTCACAGTCTTCTTCTTCCTGCCCTTATCCCATGATGAATGAAAAAAACGTTTAGCGCCGGCGGCAAGTGCGAGTCGACGCGAAGAGGTTTTTCATTCGCTCCCTTTCATTTATATTATGCCTGACCCAAAGCATCCATATTTTATCTGGTCTTCCTTTTCCTCTTCACCCATAACCATTTATATTCATCACTCTTGTATTCATATAGATGAGGGGCCCGTGGCTAAATAATAACAGCCGCACAGGTCGACCGATCAGGTTAAGCTACGCTTGCCGCGGTTGGTCTGTGGATGGGTCACCATCTTTACATACCGAGACCTCTCCGTGCCTCGGAAAGCACGTTAAGCCGTGGTCCCGGCTGTCATTCGTGGATCTTTGACAGTCGTTACGGGTAGTCAGAAGCCCGAAAGTCTGACAACTAGCCTTACCTAGGGGTATCGTACTACCCACTAACTGGGTTGTGGAAGTCAAATAGGCAGTCGCTCCATATAAAATACTGGTATTCAGCGTCATCCGGTTAGATTGGAAGCCGACACCAACATAGTTGGGAAAAAGGCTAGGCAGACTGACTCTTGTATTCATATGCGTTTCATATCGTGTCAACATTGGTACTGTATTATGACAATTGGGGATAATTTGCGCACGCGCAGTCTGTACAATGCGTTTGCGATGGGCGTAATTCCGAAAAAAATCCGATTCCAAAAATATGTCATATACTTAATTAAAATAAAGAAACAAAAAAATATTAAAGTAATAATGTTTGTAAAATTATCAATGGTGTCACTTGTTTACATCAGAAATATTTTGACGTAAAGTGGTCAGTATGTTATCTTAGTGTGTTCCCAAAATGAATCAGAGATTTCTTGAAAATAATCTTATCTAGCAGTTCAATGTCCTATGACAATAAAAAGTAGGTCTGATACGGAACAAAATAACTTAAATAACTTACCCAGCATATGAAAGTTTTTCAGGTCTATTTTTTCCAAACAGGCGAGTAGTATTTTGAGTAAACTTTCTAGCTTATAGCTGTCGTAATCATCCCAGTTTTCCAGCATCATGATGCACCGTAATAGAACTTTTACAATGTGTATGTGAAGTTGGGTCACCTCTATGCTCTCTTGAACCGTTTGCTCAGGATAGAGCTGATCTCGACTCAATAGGGAAATTATGTTTGCTTCGTTACCAATGAAGGATGACTTTATCCAAGACATTATACCGTCTACAAAAAAAAATAACTGGAAATTATAGTTACATTTACACTGGCTATACTTTTTTATTTTTTTCTTGTATAATGTTCTAGTGCGCTAATTGACAGTGCTGTACTGTGCTTTTCTATAATTCAGATATATGCGAGACCTTTATTATGACAAAGACTTTGGGTTAAGGCTGTGTTTGTGTAAGCCTATATAAATAAATAATACTTATTTTTGAAGGCATAGTTGGTAAGCCTTTATACAAATAAATAATACTTATTTCTGAAATCTGACTGAGACTGGTTCGAACTGAACCCAATGGTTCAGTTCGAACCAGTCTGCTGCTGAAAATTACCTAACAGGAAAACATAATTACACATTTGATAAAAAGTCAAGGTGTCTTAACTTCACACAGTTGTATTTGAGAATTAACCTTATCTCACATTCTCCATATCTACGCAACACTTATGGAACTCATAAACTATGTACTTCTTTAATACCCACAAGATTAGCGACACTGTCAAAAAAAAATTATGGGCCATGTCCACAACGAACGACAAGGACCAGACCAATTGTCATTGGAAATCTCTTTGCATGACCGTTATTTGGTAAATTTTTGGTAAAATAAAAATTGAAGTGACCATTTGCAATGTCAAAATAACAGCTTTTCACGAAATACTGAAAGTATATACGGAACTTATAACAAAAAAAAAAAAACATTTTTTAACATTTTTGTCTGTCAGTCTGTTTGTTTTGGCTAATCTCCAAAACGGCTGGATCGATTTTGATGGGACTTTCAGTGGCAGATAGCTGATGCTATAAGGAGTAACTGAGGCTAGTTAGGGTTCCACGTGAAAAAATAAAAGCCATGAAATCCATTTTTTTCAAACACGCACGCGAACTAAGTCGCTGTCACAGCTAATTTGGTACTAAAGCAGTTAATCTCAAATCATTGTGTGATCCTAGTCTCGTATTCATAGGAACAAAAGTTGCACAACATTATTGCAGCAACATGTAGTCAGCCTTGCAGGCAACATGTTACTGCAACTAGCTTTATAAGCATCACTTTTTTATGTCATCGTCTACGTTTATTGGTCAGTACGGATGTTCTATACATCTCATCAATCCCAAGTATAGCAGACAAACTTACCACAGTTAGGAACATTATCCATATACGCGATTACGAAGTGCAATAGAGAGCAAAGCAGTGATGTGTCGCGGGTCGAAGCGGGGGGTGCGTCTAAAAACCGCCTCGTGTGTTGCCATGGCAACGAACTGAACTCCTTTTTATCGGCGTACGATGAAGGAACTAAGTAAACGTAGCTAGAAAAAATAAAGCAGTTGAAATTATTCTACAGTGAAAGCTAAAATCCTGGGAATATTAAGTAATGTCAAAGAATTTTGTAAAAATCTTCATAAGCACAGAACCAGTCTGTATTTCTTCATTTTAAGCTGTGTATTTAAATACAGAGTTATTTTACAAATTTAAAGTACAGTGGACCCCCGGTAATCCGACAAACGTTTTGCAGGGCAGTGTCGAACTATCGAATTTGTCGGATTGTAGAGTACACAATACAGTGGACCCCCGGTAATCCGACAAACGTTTTGCGGGGCAGTGTAGACTATCGAATTTGTCGATTATATACTACTGCCTATAAGACCCCCTATAGTCCGGAATTTAGCGAAGATCTACATTAGCGAAGACATGTCGACAAGACATCATGTCTACATGTCGGATTACAGGGGGTGCCGGATCAGACAGGGCCCGGATTACTGGGGGTCTACTGGATTAAAAAAAAAAAAGAAATGCATATTTAAAACGGCAATCAGTACTATAAAATAACAAACCTCTCCAACAAATGTAGTGCTTCAGTAACATGTCTATGAGTAGTAGCATTCTGAAGAGCCATTAGAGCTCTTGTACAGCTGAATATAGGGCAAGATGCTTTTAAGGCGGCTAGGTCGCGGGGGGCCGGGCGGAGGGCTAGCGGGGCGACCGGGGGCGCCTCTGAGAGAAGTCGGGCTCGGCCGGAGTGTGTGCACCACCAGCGGACACGTACTGCCGTCCGCCACTCTTCATCGGCTAGTAGCCACTCTGTGTAGAAAAAAATAAGTGAAATTGTAAAAAACAAGTATTAAGATCAAAAAGGACAACTTTCATACAGGTAATCAATTTCAAAGTAAAAGCAAACGTAAACAGTCAGATTAGTTTTTTTTTAAAAATTGTCACAGTTTTACCACTAACAAAAAAACGTGGTTGTAGTTTTCATCAACTACAAAAAAAATGTTTTATCAGTTAAATTTAGTTTAAATTAAAATTCAGCTAAATTTAAGTTCATTGTATCTTTTTCTTTCTATTTCATTGAGAAAAGGTCACAAGATAAATATTGGTTTAGTCCTGTCAAATTAGTCGGCGCCTGACGTATTTGACAGGACTAAAGTAATATTTATCTTCTGTCCTTTTCTTAATAAAATAGAAAGAAAAAGATGCACTGAACTTAAATTTAGTTTAGTTTGTGAACAATGGAATCAGCGCCATTGACGCTCGTTTTGGTTCACCTCACCGCGAACTGTTTACGCGCAAGCATCATGATAAAACTAATATCGTGCATGAGCGGTCTACCTACTTTATGTTCGAAACAATTCAATAAAAAATTCAACACGTTCTATTCGAAATTATTGCAAGTAATTTAAATTCAACGCATTCGTGTTTAAATTTTGCAGGGAATTTAAATTCAACGCATTAATTTGTCCAAAGGGAGTCATCGTGACGTCAATTTGATCATACGTCACGATATCCTAATTGGAATTCGGCGAGAACTTGGTATCAAACTGTGTAAGGAAACTGGAATTCTTTTAGTCCTTGACAACTGCTAACTGCGGCCACGTGAAGCGCATAATGATTTTAAACAACGTTCTCGAAGAATATTGACACTAAACGTATTAAAATATTCTATCTCGGGCATCCAAAGTACTTGCATATTAGTAGTATTAGTAAATCATACATGCAGTCAAAATGTATTCATAAGAGAAAGTGAGTATTTTATAAAAAAAAAAAGACTGGGTTGTCAATAAAAAAAAAACATTTTGCAATTGAATGACATTTCATGGAGACTTTTTGCTTCCATGTACAGACGCCAACACATCAAGCTACCCAAAACTGTCAAATTTTACCAATCAAATTTAAAGCTTATACTTTAGCGATAAAGTTGAAAACCACTAAAACACAAAAACAATTTGACAGATTGTAATAGCTTGATGTGCTGGCGTCTGTACTTAACTCTTTGCTAAGGCAAGCCAATCTGATGCTGGCAGTACGCCTTGATCTTTAGAAAATCGCATCAAGGAGCCATTTCAAAGTTTCAAGTTATTTGAGCTGTTTGTTCAGCGTACTCTAAACCAATGGAATTTGAACTTTGTTAAATTCAGTTTGTTGTTCCATAACTTGAAAATTATCTTGAATTCTTGATTCAAATATAGTATAACAAACATTAGAATAAAATACATACCTACGTACGAATGTTCAGCATTAGGGCTGGTATTCCAATAGCTATTAACCGCAAACGGTAGCGAAGTTCTCTGCGTGACACTCAGAGGTAGCGCCGGTATACGATGTCGCGACACATTCAACTCCTGCAGAGCGAAGCCTGCCCACGCCACCAGTGCTAAGACTTGTGTGGCCATCAGTACTGTCGCATCGTTGGCAGGGAATACTAGGATTACTGAAATATTAATAGTGTTAGATAACTGTTGCTGAACTACTGTCTGTGATATTTCGCCGTGAATGGGAACCCCCAACTGCGCAAATATTTCGCCGTAATTGTTTAAGCCAACCCGCGGTTTATCTAATAATTGGGGAAAACGTCATCAAAGTTCCAACCACGTGCAGGTGAATGATTTGTGTACTCAGAAATTTAACACCTTAACCATATTGGGCCATGTGAAGCATCCAATTTTCTGAGTAACATCAAATAAAGCAAATATTTGGTTAAAGTTTTGTTGACAGTACATATACTGTTTATAGTTGAACGTAAAAAAAGTTCGTTTTGCAAAATCATAACGTAGAAACAAGTCATCGTAACTCATCTGCCTAGCCTTTTCACAACTATGTTGGTTTCGACTTCCACTCTTCCAGTCTACCCGGATGCAGCTGAATGCCAGTATTTTACATGGAGCGACTGCCTATCTGATCTCCACAACCCAGCTAAGGGTAATACGATACCCCTTGGTAAGAGTGGTTGTCAGACTTTCAGGCTTCTGACTACCCGTAACGACTGTCAAAGATCCACGAATGACAGCCGGGACCAACGGCTGAACGTACTTTCCGAGGCACGGAGAGTTCTTGGTGTGTAAAGATGGTCATCCATCCATGGACCAACCGCGGCAATCGTAGCTTAATCTGATCGATGGAACCGTGCGGCTGTTATTAATTAGCCAAAGTAACTGTCATCATAAAATTACCTCTAATAAGAAGTGAAGGTAAATCAGGTATTTTGGCCAAATTGTGTCTGCTGGCGAAACAAACGCTGTTCAGTACGGACACGCAACTGATTGCACATTCCGGAAAGGCTAGATAATCGTCCACCATCAGCGACATTCTGAAATTTAAGGATTAAGATAAATTGAACTATGTCTAGACTATCGTCGGGAATGTTGAGATAGTAAATATCATTCTAGTATCTATAATAACAATGTCACGTACATAGGATCATACGATTGATAACATCATTTTCGTGGTTATTCCGTTAATCCACCCCAAAAAATCCACCCTAAGGTGGATACGCGGAAACGCATGTACTAAGGTGGATTCTCGGACATACGTTTCCGCGTATCTACCTTCGGTTGGATTTTTTGTGGTGACTAAATGGAATAACCGCATTTTTATAGTCAATACAAAGATAAAGTAGGAAGAGAGCTTCAGACAATGCTAGTAAATTAAAATGGGTTGTCTAAAGCGCACTCAGGGTTTACTTGAACAGGTCAATTGCGGAATCACTTTTATACAAACATTAATGCAGAACTCAAAAATCTGTTTCAGAGCTGAATGCTAAAAAACATCTCAATAATTCGCTAGCTAGTCTCATGGTGTCTTAATAATTTTTGTATTGTGTTAGCCTTTGGTCTTGCGCCTGATCTCTCTCCGGTCGTGTCGGATTGCCGTCCCATCGGACTATGAGAGGGAGAGAGACAATGCGATGGAAGAGAAAGTGCACCTGTGTCTGCGCACACACTTGTGCACTATAATATTATGTCCCGCGCCGAAAGCTGGTGTCCGCTGAGATGGGTCGCCATCGCCGAAATTCGGTCTGGAGGACTTTATTTATATTTTAGCGACAGTAGGGCCCTTTATACACGGCATAATTTCTTTGCGGTACGGCGTGCTGACCGCGCCGTAGAAAAATCGTGTGACTTTGTATATGAGACGGTGCTCTGGTATTAAGTGCCGTAGTGCCGACTTGTCGTCAACAAATTTCCATAGTAATATACACAACACGACCGTGGCTACATCGGCGTATAAACCGTAGTTTTTCTAAAAAAGGCTACGGACACGAAGTCAGCGGGCGCGAGGCGGCGGCGGTGGTGGCGCGTTTCAATGCATAGATTTATATGGAACTGGCCTCGAAGGCAGCGGCGCAGGCAGCGACGTACGAGCGATAAGCACCAATCTAGCGGTGCCCGCGCGTTTGCATTGACGTAGTATTGTGCATTTTATTTTTTGCTTTTTAACGACCGACGTTTCAAAATGTTGTATCAAAAAGATGTTACCATCGCTGTTTAGACATTTCGTTCGCGAATAAAGACACTAACACCGCACGATCTGCCCGCTGGCTATGAGACCAGGTCTGCGTTGCCGCGCCGCGGCCGCCGCCGCCCCGCGCCCTCTGAATTCGTGTACGTAGCCTTAAGAGCGTCGTAGTCATGTGTCTTTTGAATATTCGAGGGTAGAAAACGACTAACACCAGTTATTCCCACTTACCTAAGTGTAGCCACAATAATCTTCACCCCATCATATTGTAAGAAAACATCGTGCAAATTCTGTTGTCGCACTATGACAGCTAGTTGCTGCAACGTGCTACGTCGCAACGAAGGTTCCAATGTTGGTTGCACTGTTGGCCGCGAAACATATTCACCATGTTCATCCAGAATTACGTCTTGTTTTAACACGTCCAGAATTTGAGTTAAACCTGTCGTCTAAGAATATTTATAAATAGAATTTAAGATAGGTAATAATAAATTGTTTTACGCAACTGATACAGGGTGCCAGGGACAACGACGCACGACACAACCTGTTACCACGAACACAGTTAGGGTTACCAGGTCTTAAAACCGAAAAGCCGGACAGACCAGCCAGTTTACCCGGACATTTGAGTAAAAAAGCCGGACACTCTTAATTTGTTAGTCTTAGTATAACACAACATTTTCCTTTTTTATTATTTTAAGTAAAACATAGCTTTTTTTATCATTTAAATAAAATCTTCTTAAATTTTAATGAAACAACAATAAAATTGAATGAATCAGTCTTCTTTATTATGAAGTAACAATTTAATATTCATGATATTGCAATATTAATTTCAGTAATTGCAATAGTAGTTTAGCAGTAACTACTATTACAATATGCAATGGAAAACAAATTAAAACACAAAGTTTATTAACCATAAAATCTTTTTAAATTGCGCGCGATGGTCAAACTTAAAAAGCCTAACATAAGCCAGGCACCATCTGATTTGGCCGGACACGCAGCCAAAAAGCCTGACTGTCCGGCTTTATCCGGACGCCTGGCAACCCTAAATGCAGTAGATGATTTTGAAGCCCCTGCGTTGAACTATTTCGACGGTTGTTAAAACAAAAATATCTCTGCGAGTCTGCCATACATTTTGGCCGTGTAGGTATTGTACTTTTCTATGAAACAGTATATTTTTTTTATAACCAACGTACGATTTTTACGCGAGATGGCCTCATATACAATCATGTGCGGAATTCATGGTTTCGGTTTGCACGTCGATCTCCCTACCGACCTGTAAGTATATCATTATTAGTTACATACTTGTGGCACTTTGGATGGTGAACTATTATAGTCAATGTTAAATTCCTCTCGTTTCACTCTTCGTAATGCAGTCAACAAGACATCGGCGCGTAAAGAGTCCCTTGGTGGCAAATAACGTTCATCATCTAAAAAGATATTAAAACACAAAACAATAATTTATTACCTTTTATCCTGTGTAATATCCTCTCCAATTTTATAGTTTATAGAGGTATGAGGAACAAGGTGTAAAGTTCACTCAACCTCCATAGAAAAGGCAAGATCCTCCGACCAGACGGGTGTCATGTCGGGCTTACTGCCCGACGATTGATGTCGGGACGTTGTATACAACATGTCCCAGAATTAACGCACAACCTCTTAAGGGGTCATTGTACCTACTCATCATTATGAACAACTTTTACTATGGGACCAAATCTGAAAACGCGAAAAAAATTTTAGCTTTCGCGATTTCTGCTTTGGTCCCATAGTAAACGTTGTTCATAATGATGAGTACAATGACCCCTTATAAGGTTGTGCGTTACTTAAGTTACAACTTGTATATGCTAGTTACCGGCAAACTCTGCTTGCACGATGCAGGATTTTGCGTGAAGTCGGTGTGGTGCGTAGTTCGCATGTGGCGATGTAGATGCCGCCACAAGTTACTTACCTAATAACTGACACAAACTGTGTGCCGCATCAAGCTGCACGGCAACGCATCGTACGAATAACAGCCGAACCAAACCAGCCGTCACCTCTGCCGTAGATACGCCCAAACAATCCGCTATGTCGCGTTCAAGGGATTTGCAAATTGCTTTGCCTGCAAAAAAATAACACTGTTTAGGTAAATGCACTATCTTTCCATCACTCTCTTTTTGGTGTCGCTCTCTCTCTCTAAACGTTTGAGGATAAACTGTTTTAATTAAGCTGAAACAGAAAACAATTTTCTTCACCTGAAGACGAGATTTCTGCGCGGATGTGGAAATATCATAATACTGCGAAAGCACTATGAAGTGGTGAAGGGCGCGCGTTTTGGGGGACTGTCTTTTGTAATTTTGACGTTCGAAAAGTGCTGATTCTCAGGCTAGTTTGAAGAAATGACTTTTGATTTTAATTTTTACTACCACTACATGAAAGTGTGGTGTTTCAAATTTACATGAAAACTCAGAAGCGTCAAACAACTGTCAGAAACGATAAGTTAGTAATGTATTGCGAAATCTTTCAAGAATAAATAAATATATTCTTAAAAAGTTCCTCACCTAATTCCGTTTCATGAGCGGCATAAACATGTAGCAGTGGCAACACAGGCAGTAAACTAGCCAAGAGTCGCCACCAACAGCTTTCGCTAAGTATCAGTCGCCCGCGCAGCAAATACAACATTATTTCCGAAGAACTTTCTTCTACCTGTAACATTATGAATACGCTTGTTCGTTGCTATGTTACATAGCACGTGCAACGTGCACGTGCTATGTAACGTTGCATGAAAGACGCAAAGATCACGCAACTTTGAAAGACGCAAAGATCACGCAACTTTGAAAGACGCAAAGATCACGCAACGTTTGTATACCTAGTTGTGTTTGCTTTTAATTTTGGGCCAAGTTAAAGAAAAAGTTGCCGAAAACTTTTGGTTTTACCGAAACTTAAAGAGTCATGGAAAAAAACTTGTTTCTATGTTTAAAAAATACTTATACAAACCTCTTTAAACTTGGAAGAGAGTCCATGACAGCATATTTCTGTTAATATACCAACATCGCATAATAAAGTAAGAGATTTTTCATTTTCTTCTCCCACCAAAACTGACTTCACCATCTCTGCCAATAACTTGTAAAATGTTATTTGCACCCATCCTGCATTGTGACCCATCAAAGTTAAGGAAATACTTCGGGCAATGGACCAGTCGTTCTCATTAAAATCCAATTCTTTAGCCTTAATGAGCAAAATATCTGCTATATCAACTAAAAAGTTTTCACTTTGAAAGAGTTCTAAAACTGGTAGAGAAGTTTTTATGCAAGTGAGAATTTTATTAGATTTATGTAGCTTTTTATTGTTCATGAATTGGACAGCTCCATCCATGCTCGCGAATAGTTTCTTCAATTCTCTGTACTTGCTTTTGTATTCTTGGTTTACAGTTATTCTAGTACTCTGAAAAGGAAACACACTATGAAAATTTTGATCAAGATAAAGCAGTACTGATAGTGGAAAAATGTATGAAATTTCTGAATTCAGTTAGCTCGCGGCTAGTCGGGGATAAGGCCCTTGCACGTTTGTTTTTCGGAAATGCGTGTGTTGGCCCACTGTAAGGAGCTAATTTATTGTGGTATTACTTGCAGCATTTTGAAACATCATCATCTGCCTAGCCTTTTCCCAACTACGTTGGAGTCGGCTTCCAGTCTAACCGGATGCAGCTGAATACTAGTATTTTACATGGAGCGACTGCCTATCAGACCTCCACAATCCAGTTGCTGGGTAATAACGATACCCATTGGTATGACAGGTTGTCAGACTTTCTGGCTTCTGACTACCCGTAACGACTGTCAAAGATCCACTTATGACAACCGGGACCAGCGGCTTAACGTGCTTTCCTAGGCACGGAGGGGTCTCGGTGTGTAAAGATGGTCACCCATCCACAGACCAACCGCGCCAAGCGTAGCTTAGCCTGATCGATCGACCTGTGCGGCTGTTATTATTTAGCCACGGGCTCCTCATTCGGCTTTCGGGCCTTAGTTTGAAACAAATTAAAAATTATATCTAGAAGCGACTAACCTGCAAAACCATTTCAATTTTCTTACTCAATGCTGGATAAAACAGATCAATGGCAGGGTCTATCTGGGCTATTTGTAAGGCAGTGACCAGCGAGGTGGGCGGCAGGGCGGACTCCCGTGCCCAATGCAGCAGCTTCTCTGCGCACATCGTCAACCGTAACCACGCCACGCGGTGGTGAGTGCGCTCGATGTCATCGAAGAAGGATTTTCTGTAAACATACATACATACACTCAACTCACGCCTTTCTCCCATAGGGGTAGGCAGTAACTACAGAAAGCCAACTGCTACGATCCTCACATACTCCTTTTGCTTCCAATAAGTTCAGTATATTATGTCCTTCTAGGGCGTTCGATGTTTCCATTCACATCTGCCTTGCCTTTTGTTAGTCGCCTTTCATTCATCCTATCAACAGGCCCGAACCACCTAAGCATACTCTTTTAAATTTTAGTCACAACATCTTCTTTTAAACCGCACCATTGTCATATCACACCATTCTTACATTCGCAACGCGTTGCTACAGCAATTATCCTACTTCAATGCCTCTTCTGCCACACTATCATGATTTATTATAGAGAGGAATAGCTTTAGCATGCATTCGGAGATGTGGGCAAGTAGTTACTTAAACTATGTAGCAGAGGTAGGCCGCGGAAAAGATTTTGTGACAATCTAACTGCCTCAAGAGTTCGTCCAGGCAAGCAAATGTAAGAGATGTTTAGACATGCGAGACGTCCACGTTGTATGGCAATGCTGATTCTTTGGCCAAAAAATAGGCCAGCCCTCTGGTCACGTGAAGAGTCGAAAATATAAAAAATCACAATATAAAAAATCATGACCCCAAGACCGGAGGCCCGGGGCGGGCCGCCCCTTCCGCCCCCCGGTTAGTCCGCCACTGAGAGACGGTACACTCTTATACTTGGTTAATACTAAATAGGAATGAAATTTCAAATAAAAATACCTGTATTTGAATAAAAGATCTCCCATCAAACGCATGGCCATGCAACTTTTATGGGATATGTCCCTGTAAGTCTTAGAACTATGGTCCATGCTCCAGAAGGAATCGTTAATGCAATCTAGCAATAACTCAACTAGGCTTTCAATCAAACAGACGCAAGTGTTTAGTTCACTCTGAAATTAAATAAAAAGATAAACTTCTGATATTTTTTCCGACAGGTTTATATGTACAATAAACTTATATTAAATAAATTTAAGTTAGTTTTCTTTGTGAGCAAAGAAATCACGATGTTTATTCAAGTCATAAAAACCGTGCGAAGCAGGGGCGGGTTGCTAGTATTTATACTCAAATCATGATCACTATGCATGATAAGTATATGTATATCATACGCATGATATAGGTATATCATATATCAATATGCATGATATACAACGTGTAACGTTAAATGCGCAAAACCTCAGACACCCCACCTGATTTTTAATTCAATTGACCTATTTCAGAGAGAAAATAAGTCATTAAAAAAATTGTAAAGGTTTTATGTGCTGTTTTAGTTTTACTGGCCATTCTGATCGTTTCTGACGTCTGCGGCGACGCGTTATCGAGGGATGAGTCGTCACCGGGCCGCTGCGCCGCGCCGACATTGGCTTGCTTGACCTATTAATAAATAGACACGGCAACGTTTTTAATGAAGATTTTTTGAAACATGTGACCTATATTAAAAAGTGGTTCAATTAATTCTGCTCTTTATTCTGATCAAACTATTTTCGGGTTTTGCGCATTTAACGTTACACGTTGTATAATTATATACTCAAAAAAAATAAATAAAGTCATCTGGCAGGCTATAGGCTAACTAGTCAAAACAAACTATGAATTGCGATATCCTTGAAATCTCGAGCTCAATTATTTGTTTAGAGTAAAAAATCACAACACTCATGAGTGAAATAAAAAAAAAAATGTGTGTCATGCAATCAAATCAAAATTAGTGGGATCTCGTGATCTTGTAAAAAAGCGTATACACGTGACGATATTTAAGTACTTCCATCCAGTTTATACGCGACTTCGTAATTATTTTCATTACCACTTTCGACAAAAACTCCCAGTATATTACAACAGTACATTGGTCTTGAAAGCAAAAATAGACCTTGTCGTTTAGCACCTGCCATCTAATCTCTTCACCACCCTTGGTTGACTGGTAGAGAATGCCTAAAGCATTAAGTCCGCCTTTGCACCTTTTTGTGTGCGAAAAGTTTAAATAAATAAATAAATCTTAGGGTTGTAACGGAATTATGAGGTCGACCATACAATGGCCAACAAGCCCTATTAGTTGATTGACGGTTTATTGTTATTACGTCTGATGGCGTTTAGTGTCCCGCAAAGTGGTAACCTTACTGTTTGGCTAAAATGTTCCGCGATATGAACAATTTTCACCGAGTTCAGTGTGAGAAACAAAAAAAACTGAATATTGCAATCCTATACCAGAAACCATACTTACAATATTCAAAAACTCAGTCCTTTCAACAGGGTCGACCAACACAACGCTCCTAGCCATCATGGTCAGCACTGCATGTAGAGTATCAAGCGCATACAACGGGGCGGGTAGTTGTCGCAGCACTGCCAGGCCATCTTCTTCGAGAGGCGTGCGCGGGCGACTCTCGCCAACTATCTCTTCCAGTTCCGTATTCATGCCCACGTCAATAACGTCTCTATGTTCGTTTAAAACCTGATAAGAAATGTAGGTATTTTATTGTATTTTTTTTTAATCATCCCACGGGCTATCGTATCGAAAATGACACATTTAAATAACCTGATTTGCCTTGCCCCCGACAGCAAACAGCTGTTGGAAAACTGAAAAAAAATTCGGGTTTTGGACCTTGTGAACAGCGTTTAGTGAACACCTAAGATAACATTGATTGGTGTTCGATACGGTACGGAAGCGTATCGAGTGGTTGTGAATACCTTTGCTAGTAAGTTGTTATTATACATAAGAAGAGTGTAACGAAATATCACAAGAATATTACTTGTCTGATAATTAAAATAGTTCCGTTTTCCATACGTATACGCGTAATGGCGCGTCAAATTCAAGTGGCATAAGTACGATGACAAATATTGAAATGCCACTTGAACAAAAATAATAATAAAAGGGGTAATTCCCTTGTCGCTACGACACTATGTGCTAGCGACCGTTATCTGGGACCCGTTATTGAGTGTGCAAGTCACCCCCTGCCATTTTATCGGTGCCGTCTAATTTATACAACGTGTAACGTTAAATGCGCAAAACCTGAAAATAGTTTGATCAGAATAACGAGCAGAATTAATTGAACCACTTTTTAATATAGGTCACATTTTTCAAAAAATCTTCATTAAAAACGTTGCCGTGTCTATTTATTAATAGGTCAAGCAAGCCAATGTCACGCAGCGGCCCGCTGACGACTCCTCCCTCGGTTAAGCGTCGTCGCAGACGCAAGAAACGATCAGAATGGCCAGTAAAACTAAAACAGCACATAAAACCTTTACAATTTTTTTAATGACTTTTATCTCTCTGAAATAGGTCAATTGAATTATAAATCAGTTGGGGTGTGTGAGGTTTTGCGCATTTAACGTTACACGTTGTATATTATAAAACACAGATCAGGCAGGGGCTTGTTTCCATAGTCCTAAATAACCAGTTCAGTTTAGCCACCCAAACCCATAATCCAATATCTGTGTTTCCATATCCTGCAATAGTGGTGTGTACCACTATTGCAGTATATGGAAACACAGCTACAGGACAACCCCCAGTTAGTGTTAACTGGGGGTTGTCCTTGGGTGCACTTGCATTGTGTGAATAGAGATAAGCATCAGCTGGTGTCTCATTGAATTAAAAACGTCTAAGGGGCCTTTGCGAGTTGGCTTCGGCCCTTCGTACGCCTTCCAAAGGTCCAGGACCCCAAGATCCCGAGATATGTCAATAGATGTGAAAATAATAAAGGGGAAGTCCAAGAATAACTAAGAACTGTTTTGTACCATGTTTTTATTTTGTCTTCTATACCTTGTTTGTTTCGTGTATCAAGTCCAAAGAAGACAGCTGCAACAGTCGCGTGCGGAGAGCGCGCGTAATGTATAACAACACGCACAGAGCTTCGCCAGGCCGTCCGCCATTATTACCGTCAGATATTGTTAGTAAACTCTGAAAATAATCGAGTTTAAAAATATATTAGGCAGCTGTTATGAAAGAAACACTTTTAAATATATAATGCAAAGAAAACTTAGATAAAATGAATACTTGTAAAAATAAAACTTCAAATTCCTTGCAATGCCTACAGTACTAAATTATTGCCAAAAATAACAGTGAATAATCTAAACAAAATAACAAAAAAGAAGCATATGTTAAATTGGTTTTATCTAAAGGGACAGAAAAAGAGTTACTATCTTCTATAATTACCTTTATAATTTCAGGTCTATTCAGAAATATTTCTGCATAAAAATCACGGAGAAATACGTCGCGAATAAACCTGCAGCATCTTCTAGTCGATTTCAACAACCTCAAGGCATCCTCTACTAGCAATAATGTCTTTTTGTCAGATGGGCACAGCTCCACCCAAGGAAAGAGCAGTATTCTTATACTGTCTGTAGTGTTTACGCTAAAAAAAATCAGTAAAGATCATGAATTCCTTCGAAATTACAATATTTTATACATCATTATTGCCTCTATTCATTTATAACAGAGTCAGTTTCCAATACCATCAGATTTAGGGAACATCACTCAGGTAGTGGTGGGAGGGGCCCGTGGCTAAATAATAACAGCCGCACAGATCGATCGATCAGGTTAAGCTACGCTTGCCGCGGTTGGTCTGTGGATGGGTGACCATCTTTACATACCGAGACCCCTCCGTGCCTCGGAAAGCACGTTAAGCCGTTGGTCCCGGCTGTCATTCGTATATCTTTGACAGTCGTTACGGGTAGTCAGAAGCCCGAAAGTCTGACAACCAGTCTTACCTAGGGGTATCGTATTACCCAGTAACTGGGTTGTGGAGGTCAGATAGGCAGTCGCTCCATGTAAAATACTGGTATTCAGCTGCATCCGGTTAGACTGGAAGCCGACCCCAACATAGTTGGGAAAAGGCTAGGCAGATGACTCAGGTAGTGGTGGAGAGCAGTAGTGGCCCAGTGGTAAACGCAGCAACTTACCTACAAGTTGTAAGGTCGAACCCAGACAGGCACTTAACTTTATGTAAATTATTTCATCACCACTGCTCTCAAAACGGTGAAGGAAAATATCGTAAGTAAACGGGCATGTCCTAGAACCAAAATTCGAAGACATGTGACATCAACAAACCCGCACTGGGCCCGCATCGAGGGTTACGGCCCACTCCCTGTCACAGAGAGGAGGCTTGTGTCCCAGCGGTGGGAACAGTATAGACTGATTATGCTTATACTACACAGGTAGTGGGCTATTAGCATGTCAGATCCAGTCATGCATAGATTTTTTGTTTTGTCTGATACGCCAATAGACACTTTAGAATAGAATATTCATTTATTTGCTCAGAATGTAGGTATTTAGAATAAGATGGTTACAAGAACAATAAAGAAGCCTGGTACATTCTACCATTTTGACATGCAAACATTGATGCGATTCATCATTAAACATACAAACATTGATACATAACTAAAATTTGTCAGCTAGAAAATCCGATACAGGCTAGTAACATTTATTTAATGGAAGTTCAGTTAGTTTCTTTTTGAAAGCTGTTACTGATTCCTCTTTTATGGAATTAGGAATGTGGTTAAAAATAGCCAGTGCCATACCAAAAACACTTTTCTTTAACAAAGCAGTCCTATATCCACCTGTGTGTAAGTTTTGGTATTGAGATCCATTACCATAACAAATACTGGATGATTTTTTGCTACTCATGAATATGAACAACTTTCACTATGGGACCAACTCTGAAATCACGAAAACGAAATCAGCTGTTTAATACAAAAGTTCAATACCTACTTGACCAAAATGTATGAAACAGCTGATTTTGTTTTCATGATTTCAGAGTTGGTCCCATAGTGAAAATTGTTCATATTCATGAGTAGAACATCCTGTAAAAATTTGAAGCCTGTAAAAAAACTCATCCAGTATAAAGGCTACTCCAAGAAATGTGTTAATGCATCCTAGTCCACCTAGAAATAGGGTGTGGAATAGCCTTTCCACAAAAGTCGCATTCATAAATATTTCAGTTGGCTCTTACCTCCTATATCTATTATAGTCAGAGTCATCATTAGAAATGGATGACTGAAAATTAGGCTCCAAGTTATAATAGCCGCTGCTTGAGCCCGCATCACTTTCTGAACTGAAATTATAAATAATTAAAATATGAAGCTATTGATTGACATAAAAAATGTATGCAATGCTGCTTTTTCAGGTTTTTTTTTTTTCTAATTGTACAAGATAGATTTTCGTTTTTTATCACAGTGAAACACTTGGCTTATTTATAATATCCACATCCCTATAACGATTATTCATGTTGTCACTGGAAAGGCAAAATTACTTAGCTGCCAAAGCCTAATTTGGCAGTTAAGTAATTTTGAGTTTCCAGTGATGATGTATTCTGTTTTTATTACAATCCATTATAATCATTCTCCTACCCTTATTCCAATTTATTAGGGATCGGCGCAACAGGACTTTTTCTTCCATATTTCTCTATTAACCCTTTCAGTACGTCGCGCGAGATGCATATCGTGCACTGCCGGCCCGCGCTCGAGACATGTGCCCTGCGCAGTTGTGACAGTACATAACGCAATCTGCCACAAGCGCTGGCAGTAACTGCACACCTGTGTTGTTTATATTCAGTTTTAGACTTGATTTGCAAAAGTATGTCACCCAGCCGTAACAAGCATCTGTGCCAGAATATACATGTATGGACGCCAGAGCACCAAGCTACTACAATCTGTCACATTTCTTTAATAGATTTTCAACTTTAGCGCTAAAGCATAAGGTTCAAAGTTGATTGGAAAAATCTGACAGATTCGGGTAGCTTGATGTGCTGGCGTCTGTACATCAACCGTACTGAAAGGGTTAATCATCATCTCGGTAGTCACCCCATTTCTAACCATATCATCATTCACACAAAATGTTATTGGAATCCATGTAATAATGAAATTCTGTGTTGGTGTCAACACACCCTACTATCATCAATACCACATACCTTGTGACATCCGGGAGGGTTAGACGTGGGACATCCACTTTGACCTCTGATTCAACAGTGTTAATAAATCTAAGGGTCTCTATAACATCATCATATAGTTCTGAAGCATCACTGACAATACTTTGTCGGATTTTATTCAGTTTGGATAAGATGTTGTCAATCTCAAACTCTCTAGCAATATAAGTACCAGCTTTTGTCTGAAATATTAATCATTCAATAGCAGTTTAATTATTAACAGTGACAGGTTTATACATATCGACTTTGAAGTGTCAGGACCTCCTATCTTACATTTTGCCTATTTTTACTTTTTAACACAGACCGACGCAAAATTTGATTCCTCGTCGTCCCATTGTAACACAGAGCGCGATGTCTCAATATTTGGCGGGAAATCGACAAGTGGCAGTAACTGCTATAAAATGTGAAACATATTCTGCTGCTATTTTCTCCTATCATCACCTTCTAAGTAAATTTGTTTTTCTGAAGTTAGGAGGTCCTGACACTTCACCGTCGATATGTACCAATTCTCGTTTACAGTTTTCGGTTCGCAATACTTTCACTTGAGAATGTTTTTTAAAGAGCAGTTGCCGAATTAACATTGAACATCCCAATAAATATTCTTTCATTCTATAGAATGAAAGAATATTTATTGGGATGTTGGTTCAGTGTGGTCCAGCAGTGTTCTTTTTGCCCAGAGGGTCACCTTAGGGTATTTACTTAATAAAAATCGCAATAAATAAAATTCTATACCTTGATGGTTGTAAGTAGTAACTCCAATGCCTCTCTTTGCAGGGTTTGCTGCGGTGTTTGGAACCATGCCAAAAGAGCTTCTAACAGTTCTCTCGTCCCGGATAACTCGTCCTCTAGTTCCCAGCCCAATTTTAACTTAGCTTTCAACAGCATAAGTGAACGCTCACGAATTTCCTTCAACGGATGACCTAAAAAGTAATGCAAATTGAAACTTACATTAACTACCTATGCAATAAAAGTCAGTGTCTATCAAATTCCCATTCTTACTTAGTTTTTTTATATACATGGACAGAATTTCGGTATTGGCCATAATTTTCTTCAGAGAAGAAGCCTTGCATTGTTTTGTTTACAACTTTTGAGTAGACTGTAGATTTGAAAATTGACATTGACAACAAACAACGTTTCTATGGCCATAATTTAAATTCTATCCAATAGTACTATGAAAATAAGGTATAGAATCGTATTGTACTACTTTTTTCTTGACGTAGAGGTAACTTTTCTTTTATTATTTTTCATGACATAGACACAAGTCTTTCAGTCACTAATACGTAGATGGGTTTTAACTTAGATGTTAGAGATACATAAAATAATGTAACTAAGGCACGTTTCTCGCATAAGTAAATAATAATATTTTATAAGTCTGTTCTTTCATATTATCCACTTGCCTCCCTTTCGGGTTGGTTGAATACATACATCTCACAAGGAGAGTACCAAACTTGGGAATCACAGATACCGTTGATTTTTGTATATGTTGTAGAGTAGTCTCCCCTCAATTACCAGGTAAAATGGTAAGACGCACTTCGCTTTTATTTTCGAGAAAAATGAATTTAAAGTTTAAGTCCACTCGACTCATTTTTTTTCAAATTTATTTATTTATTTTTATTAAATAATTTGTTATTTTTATCAATATTAATATTTATAATTAAGATTTATTAAAAAATTCTAATATGGTACACTAGTATACATTTTAAACATTATAAAGTATTATATATAAACATTGATAATAACAGTCTTAAAATTTAACTTATTCACTCTCTATATCAGATTCATTTTCACATACACATTCATCCGGATGATATTTATCATAAAAACATTGAAATTTCTGATGGAGGATCGTCCACTATAAGTTCATTTTCTTTTAATAACGATTTACAATATGTAAATGCATTAGTAATTTCACCCTTCACTGATTCGTCAAGTTTCGATGTTTTATCAACAAGATCTTGAGAACTCGTACTCGCTCTTTCCATTTTGATAATATACACTGATGAAAACTCGTAGTCGAATGACTGCAGTTAAAAGCAGCTGCATGAGAAGGCCAAACTTTGGCCAATCATATTCTTACACGTGCGTCCCTTTTCCCAGGTAGTAGATGTCGGAGCAGGTAAAATTAAGGAAAGAGGGGTCCTGCACCGCAGGAACGTATAATAACTGAAAATTTATATTCCTAACAAAATGTATTAACGTTAAAAATTCCCAATAATAATAACGAGTGTTATTAGAATTAAAAATGTTTCATATTTTATTATTATTTTTATCGATAAAATAAAATAATAAATCCATTAAAATTGACAAAAAAAAATATATGAACATATCAGATATATAATAAATTTAATATTAACTAACTTCACCATTTGAATTATTTATTAATTGAAATAACAAATTATTTAATAAAAATAAATAAATAAATTTTGAAAAAAATGAGTCTAGTGGACTTAAACTTTAAATTCATTTTTCTCGAAAATTAAAGCGAAGTGCGTCTTACCATTTTACCTGGTAATTGAGGGGAGACTACTCTACAACATATATAAAAATCAACGGAATCTGTGATTCCCAAGTTTGGTACTCTCCTTGTCAGTGAAATCATCGTTTTCACTCTAATTTAAATTAACATTTCAGATTACCAAATGATTTTTTTTTCTACCGTATTACAAAAATACCTAAACAACACATTATGTAAAATATGTAACGGCAAGTTTTTTTTTTTTTAATAATTTTTCTTCATGACCGCTGATAATATTTGCTATAAAACGTTTTTTATTTTAAATATCTAATTTCTATAGATTAGAAAAAATAATAATTTTAAAAGTGTAGTACTCAAATTTGCAGGCCAGTGTAGTTTAAAATACTGTACCTGCTAACAAAACATGAATATTATATTGTGTCGATGGTTAACACGAATTACATTTTAGTTTTACATTTTCCTTGTTGTTTGGTTATGGTACGGACATTTGACAGTTTTGTTTCTGTTTTATCATGGTTTTATCTGTTTGTGACATGCCGATAAAAAAAAGAAACATTAATATAGTTTATCTTTTACCTAAATATTTCTAATATTATTACACTTTTTATAAATTCGCTAGCTGCGTATTTCACGACCTCACCGATTCCCAAAGAAATATTTCCTGAATGTATACATAATTCAAACTCCATGAAACTGAGACAACCAAAAATAAACCTCTACAACTCGCTACAGTAAGTTACTATATTATGATTACTATCAGAACGTTCTGTTCATGAGATACAGCATTACTACTTGCCACTATATACCAGCTTGGATCGCATCCGAACCTGATTATTAAGCCTAGAATTACTTGAGTTGTAATACTTGATTCCCTGGCCTTTTGTCTAATCCAGATTATATTGAATATTATATATAATATTGAATATTATATTGAAATACAATAGCTTCCAATCCTTATTAATTTTAAGCTATTACTATAAGATACACAGACTATATTGGTTCATTACTAACCATCAATTTAAAAATTCTGCAAGAATAAAGTAAGTAGTGCATAGTATTTTGAGACTAGACCATGCAAAGAGAAATTATGCTGTACTACATGTAGTATCTTGTCGTATTCTGCCTTGTAGTGATTGAATTAATTAATAATAGATACAAACGCAAAAGTTTTTCCTTTAGGAGCATGGCATAAACTATAGAATGCTTTGTTACAATCCTCACATTATGATACTGCTATAATTTGGTGAATAGCTGTAATTACTTCATAGTTTGGGCACAGGCATTGTTTACCATCAAGCTAAAATAGAAGCTTTTTTTTAAACTATTATTTTAAATAGTAGGGCCTTAATTGAAATATAACACATTTAGATGATAGGAAAGTATTTTCATAAGAATAAAGTGACACAAATTATATGTTGTGAGAAATTTCTTAGGATGCATTATATTATAAATTGGAAAATGTGACATGCTGTTATAGTTGTTACGGCTTTTCATCTTTGTATTAAGTCAATACAGGGCATCAGCAAAGATGAAGAGCCGCAAGCCATATTATGGCTTTTGATTGTAGGCAGTGGCGGAGCCAGACCTAAATTTCATGTAGGCAACTTAAATTTTGCAAGGCCCTCTGGTAACGCAGAGATGGATTTGAAAAACAATTTAAACTAATAATTTTTATTTTTATGGCAACCAAAAAGCTACAAAAAGACTAACATAAATTCTACATAGGTTTAATCGTCCTGCCTTCGAGGTGCGAGGCCCATAGGAGAGCGAGGCCGTAGGCAATGGCCCACGTCGCCCACACTTTACGCCGCCTCTGATTGTAGGATGTAGAAATCATGATCAATAATTGTGATATAAAAAGGCCTAAAACTAAAGTTACAGTTTTCAAGTATGCAAACTAAGGAGTATGCAAAAGTGCTTATCGTGGAAATTATAACTTTTCATTTTAGACAGCAATGTTTTCGAGGATTTGTTATGCCTTTTTAACTATTTGTAACTTTGGTTGGAAACAAATTACAACTTTATCTCCTACATAGATAGGTAGACAATTTCTTGGCAAGTCCAAACCTATATTTAAGTCATCATTGATAAAAGACATTAGTTACGGCTTTTCACTTTATGACGGCAGGATAACTTGCAATATTATTAAAGCTTACTTAATTTTACTTTCAGATGGCAGATGTTAAAGCTTTACTTAAAGATGCAAGAAAACTAATTGATGAGAAAAATTTCATTGAAGCCCAAGAATGTTGCAAAAATATTTTACGGAAAGACAAGCAAAACTACTTTGGTCTTGTCTTGTTAGGCAAATCTCTTCAAGATTCTGATCAGGCACCACTAGCATACCAAAAAGCTATAGCAACTAAACCAGATCATGCACTAGCCTGGCAGGGTCTTGCCAATTACTATGAAAGAAAGGAAGATAATTCTAATAAAATCAAATTAGTTTCAATTTATAGTGAAATGCTAAATCTACAAATGGAAGAAGAAAAGGCCAATGAAATTATATCAAAACTTGGCCAACTAGGTTTTGCATTAAAAAGCAAGGAATCCTTGAACTGTCTCGCTAATTATTTGGCCAAGAAAGACCTTACAAATACTTTATTTAAAGCAGCTGAAAAACAATTCCTAGAACTCCTGAAGGGTGATATTCCATGTAATCAAGAAACCTTACCAATTATCTTAAATGTTTTACGTAAAATCTACAGTGAGGATCCTAGAGATTCTCTTGAAATACTGGAATGCAAAGTTATCATTCAGAAATCTAACTTTGCATCTGCTCTGGATGAAATTATTCATCTTAATTTCTTCACCTCAAATGTGCTAGTCAGGGACTGGTTCTGCAAACAGTTATGTATAAAATATGTGGAGAAATTTTCATTTTGTGAATTTAATATTGAACAACACATAGATACTATCAGTGAAGGCATTATGAACTCTAAATATCCAAGCCTTCTAAGAAGCATGATATGCTATGATAAAGGGTTATATCTAGAAGCCTACAAACAGTGTGTTCCATTAGTTAACTATCATGAAGCAGACATTACTGAAGCAACATTTGTTATTAAATGTACAATTATGTTGAAAAAGTGGTCTGTCACACAAAAGCTTGCAACAAACTTTATGACCAAAGTAAAAGACCAACAATTTGCAGGGGTTCTCAAAAGGTTTTTGTTTTTGAGCCTGACAAAACAACAGAAGTGGAAGCAAGCAATAAACTGTGCAAAAGACATAGTTATTGATTCAATGGAACCATTTGAGCTGGCCAGTCTTGCCGAGTGTTATATGGAGGCTGATGAACCTTCTGACCATATCATGAAGTATTTAGAAACAACTGAGTACTATAAGCAGCTGCAAGCTCTATTGCTTCAGAAGCAAGGCAAATATGATGAAGTGGTTAATTTATTAGAAGGTTCAAATAGTCCGCTTGATGTGTTCTACTTAGGGAAAGCATATTGGGAACTGAAACAATATGATAAATGTTTGATACATCTTCTAAAAGCAGCTAAACTTAATCCTGATCACACGGATACATTTTTGTATTTAGGTCACTTTTATCATCACCATAAATCTGACTTAGAGAAGGCTAAGAAATGTTATGAAAAAGCTCATAGTCTGAACACTATCAACACCAACATTGCCAAGGCTCTCAGTGAAATCTACATCAAATTACAACAGAAAGATGCTGATTTTGAATTATTAAATGAATTAATAAAAAATATTTCAACCATTGAACCATGGGTTAATTTCAGATTAGGCCTGCATTACTTAAATAAGAGAGAATGGGAAAGTTCCATTTTAAATTTCAGGAATGTTATCAAGATGAACCACAATGATACAACAGCTTTTGAGTGTCTAGCTGATGCATATTACTCAAGAGGGTCTTACACCTCTGCATTGAGAGCTTACAACAGAGTAATGACTTTAGATCCAAGCAAATCTGCACACTGCCTCACAAGAATTGGCCATATTTATTCACTGTTAACACAATATGAAGAAGCTATAGCAACATTTGAAAAAGTATTTACTATTGAACCATACTCATTCTTGGCCCTCAAAGGAATTGCTGAAACTTGGATGAGAGTTGCTAAGAAAAAAGTTGAAGCCAAAATATATGGTAGTGCTAGAGATTGTGCTCAGTATGCAATAGACTACATCACAAAAGCATTATCCAAACAAAATCAATATTTGTGTTTTTGGAAACTATTAGCAGACAACTTGATGTTTGTAACTAAATTGCCAGATAAATATGCA
Source organism: Eremobia ochroleuca (assembly GCA_949629135.1). Taxonomy (NCBI): domain Eukaryota; kingdom Metazoa; phylum Arthropoda; class Insecta; order Lepidoptera; family Noctuidae; genus Eremobia; species Eremobia ochroleuca. The sequence goes on from OX451396.1 coordinate 12,855,034, forward strand.
TATGTCTATATGCCCCAGTTGTCAAAGGAAGGTGGTAATGATTTGGAAACATCAAAGAAAAATAAACTAGAGATATTTCCTCAAGCCATTGCTTGTTACTCACATATCGCCAAACAGAAACAGCAAGTATCGTCATATGATTTAGCATTGGCCTACTTGACCTTTTATCATGAAACCAAAAAGGTTGTTAACTGCCACATATCTTTCAACTTGACTCTAAATTGTATAAAAGAGAAACCTACTGTTTGGCGTAACTGGAATTTGCTTGGAAAAATATGTTTAGCCATCAAAAAGTATGAAATTGCCCAGCATTGCTTCATTAAAGCTCTCTTGGTTACTCGAAAATGGTCTGTTGTAAAAGTATGGTGTAATTTAGGAACACTTTATTTAAAACTGAAACTTTTTAAATTATCCAACTACTGTTTCTCACGAGGACAATCGGCGTTACCATCCCACCCACAAAGCTGGATTGGCCAAGGATTAATTGCTGAAGCAATTCGTGAAGAAGAAGCTATGGATCTATTCAGACATGCGTCGCGCTTGGGGTATCACCCAGAGAGTGCACTTGGGTATGCAGATTGGGTGTGTAGAACTTTAAAGAATAATAAATACAAAGACAATTCAGAATCAAAATATGAAATAGAGGGTCTTTATGCTGTACCATATGCCATAGACTTAGTTGAATGGTACTGTAACTTTGAATCTTCAAATGCATGCGCTTATAACATAATGGGGATCTTACAAGAAAGGTATGGCCTGCTACGATCTGCCATACAATCTTATGAAAAAGCATTCAAATATGCAGAAGAGGATAATAAGAACAAAACACTTATGAATATTGGAAGAATTCTGGTAAGGATGGAGAAATATGATGAAGCAATAAAGATATTCAAAGCAATCACTGAAGCTAGCTTCGACTCTACTACTGGTTTAGCCTTAGCACTTTATAAGAAAGGCCTGTATGAAGAATCCTACTCTGTATATGACACTGCACTTCACTGGTTAAGTAATGAAGAAGCTGAAAAAGCAGATTTGTTAGTGGCTATGGCAGGTATTGTGTACATGTACAAGGGTGCAGATGATGCCAAAACACTTCTGTTCCACAGCATCCAAGTATCACAGAAAAAGCCAACAGCACATAGTTTATTTGCAATATGTTCCTTGGGCTTAATTCATTCTGATCAAAGTTTATCAAAGCTAGCTTTGGGCGAGCTAAGGAAATATGAGAGGGACAGTGAATATGGATTTGATATAGGCTTCTTGAAATCATACCTTTCTGTGTGCGAAGACAACATGGATCAGGCTATAAAGCTGTTGAGTGACTGTCTTCATGATCACCCTAGCAATGCCCTTTTATGGTTTTGTATGGCTCAGTATTGCCTTAGAGCGACTAATACGAAGGCAAAATTTGCAAGCTGTTGTGCTCAGAAAGCCTTATGTTCAGCTCACTATGGAGAATATGATTGTGACTTCGGAAAAATTTTAGCTTCTGCGAGTATTGCGGAACACTTGGCGGGCGATCGTATCAAATCCTTGTTATTAGCTAAACAGGGCCTCCATATGTACCCAAATCAACCCGAAATTTGGGCAGCACTATTGTTTTCACTTCTGTCACACAAAGTATGGATGGAAAACAAGACCTGGCTTCTGGGTGCGTCAGGACACATGCGCAAACATTTGAATATATCTCGACCTCTCGGAAGATGGGTTATACTTATGGAGAAGAAACTCGGCAAATAATAATCAGTGAAGTTTTTCTAAATATTGTTATGGAATATTATTATCCATTGAGAATTAACAAGAACATTTTTTATTCTATCACTTGTAGCTATATATTTTAACATCAATATTATTAATACTGTTTAAAAGCTGGTTAAGTTATTGAACCAGACTAGAGCATAAATATAGCCACATGTTTTTCTTTTGTATCCATTTATTATGTAGTAATTGTAACAAAATAAAGATTATGTAATTCAACAAGTATTTAAATCTCTAGCTTTATCAGAAATTCTTCTGAATACAGCAACATATTTATCACCATTATTTCTGGTAACTTTTTTGCCTTCTTCTGTGCTTTCATATAATTTATCCACTATTGGATCTGATTTCTGAAAAAATAAAAATGATTTATTATTATTTAAATGTGGTTTAATGTCACGATGTTATCATCGAATGTCCCTGTTTTGTGCTGTTTGATACAGGTGAATGATATTTAGACATTACTCAGTTTTCAACGAGTTTATTAACATGCACTTGCACGCATAATATGCACATTTATGTGGAATTGCAGACACCAGCCCATATTACCTATTACCTAAGATGCACTCAAGTTTATACTACTGCTATAAGCTCATGGGAATGTGCAAAGGATCTCTAAAGTGCACTTCATAACTGGGCCTTTGCCTCCAGCAGTTTCACAAAATATGGAAAATAGGTAAATGTACTTGCCAATTCATCATCTGGAATTCTTTCAAACAATGGGTGTTCTTCAAAATGGAATACCATCCATTCGTTCAAATCCTTTACATCTGTTATAGTATAAACAATGCCCTGAAATTTAATGGCATGTTAATTTACTCTAAATTAACACCTTGAATGCCATGGTGGTCACCAGTGAGCAAAGACTATTATAACCACTTGACTGCGTATACAGTGCCCCGACGCACGAAAACTATTAGTATTTTGTCGCCTATGTATAGGCTACGGTACTAGTAGCAATTTTAGTTGTGTCCAAGTGTTAGACCTGCGTGCACGCTAAATTAATATAATTTTTTTATAACGTTTATGCAATTATAACGCATCAAAACGCCTTCATGCGCGGTGAAGTGGTGTGGGAAACATTCTTAGACATCTAGTTACAAAAAGGATGACATAACTTTTCATCGGTACATAAACAGTACGAAAAATTATTTTTGATTTAATCAGATTATAAGCCACTGCAGGGGTCTATTTAAAATGGTGGCTGGGTAAACGAGCACACTTTTTGAGTCGCGCGTTGATGTCTTTTGGAAAAGTCTCGTTCTTGTATTAGACAATTCTAATGCTTCTATCCCTTTCTTTCCTTTTGTATGTTTATCGTAAAAAATAGTGCTGTTATCTTTAATAGCTGAAAGTTGATATCGAGAAAAATAAAATGAATACATTTTTTATTCAATTCACATACTTTAATAAAATAACTATCTACTATTAACCGACTTCAAAAAAGAAATACCGACGAACTGAGAACCTCCTCGGTTTGATTTTGATTAAATATTATTTCTATGATTTTTATTTGGTATTTATTATAATGTTAAAATCCATTTTATCGATATCGACTATTTTCTCTTAATGAAGTAAAGCAGCCCTAACGATGCAAATTGACCTTGAACTGACCAATTGCAGCCGCGCGTTCTTCCTCATCCCCCGGCCCGCAGTAGTGAGTCGTGTGCTTCGAAGAAATTAGCCCATACGCTCTCTAGTGGTTATATTCTCTATGCCAGTGAGCAACAGCAATTATTTTGTTAGTTCTTTGAATAGTGAAAATAAATAATTATTTAGACTTTTGAACTGTATGATCTAGTAAAATATAATGTGTAAAATTTGTCGGAATCGCGAATCGATGTCAGCTCAGACGGAAAGTATAGTGTGGTCACCGGTGACCACCACGGCGTTCAATGTGTTAAAGTGATATTCTACACTGACTTCAATGTTATAATATTCATGTTATTTACCTGCTCAGCAAGAAGGTAGGCATATTCGGCTAACAACCACTTATTAATAATCCTCCATTTATGTTTTGCCTTCTTGAAATGCGGATCTGGATACAGAAAGAACATTTTTTTGAGCTGAAATAAAGTATGTATATAAGTGTGGAAACCAAGCCTAACATAGAGAACATAAAAGTATGTATATTATAGAAGCTTTATGTAGAAAGAAAGATAAATGAAATAAATAGCTATTGGTCCTTACCTGTCCTTTATGGAAGAAATTAGGCAAGTATTTCATAGCATTTGTCCGCAACACAGCAACATTTTGGTATTGATCAGAGTGTTGAGCTCTCAATGCTTGAATTCTATCATTGACATAATCAGATACCTTTACACGTATCTCCAATCCTAACATAAAGTTTTCGGGATACATTGGTGATAGAGTAACTGCAATTAAACATAAATGAGAATTTGGTAGCATTACCATTACTAGCTACGTTTTTAATTATGATGTTAATTCAGTAAGAAACACACTGAGTCGTAAGTTGTTACTATACAAACCTAAAAGACCTCCATAACCGCAGCCGACATCCAAAAATTCGACTTGTTTTTTATCCTTTTCATCTTTGTTTATTATAGGGTACAAAACAGACCAGTCGTAATCATCCGGATGAATAGGGCTGTAATGATCATTAAATTTTAATTAAACTCTGATGCTTTATTTGCTCGCCCAGCAACTTTTATAGAAAACTTACTAATCAAAACAATGATCGGCGATTGGGTTAGAATGTGCACGCTGTCTGTAATACTTTTTCTGTGGCAGCGACATTACAAGATTTACAGGTGAACAACTAAGATGTTATTGAAATTGTTTCTTCATTTAGTCTAGGCAAATTTATTTTAATTCAGTAAAAAACATTTTCCTTTTACATCGTAACGTAACCTATTAAAACACAATCACGTGTCATTGACAGCTGGCTGACACTGACATTGACAACAGCAACCAGTGTCATATGCACACCACAGGTCATTAGAAAAAAAAAAAAAGGGGTATTAAAACCGAGCCTTTTGGTTACCTGTGACTATAATGGTGTCCCAACCCAACTCAACTAAACACCTTGTCTGCCAAAGAGAGTTCAATTTTCGAAAAAAGTCTCAGACCAAAATTACCGATACTTCAGATTTTAGTGGCAGTACTCTAAAAGAAAATGAACTGTCAAAAATTCAAAAAAAAAAAACATGCGCGCACTGCAACAATTTGTATTGTTTGACTAACAAAGAATAATTTAATTTCTGATGTGTTTGAATAGGTAGTAAATCATTGTTTATAACAACGTATGCAGCGCTACAGCATAATGTAAATGTAGTGGCTATTGTTCGCCACCATCTCATCGAATATTGATCACACAACAAGTAAGTGGTGATTCTTTTTGATATTTCCTTAGTTTTAATCATTTACATCAATTTTGTATGGACTGGGTTAATTTCAAAGCGGATTCCTTTAAAGCTATCAACATGAACGATTTTATGTGTTACAGCTTCACTTCGTTTTCTAAATTTCTGCCATTCTGTTTGTATTTTGGATTGCCTTTTAATTTAGACTTATGAATAATATGATAAATCAATAGACATAAGCGTTGGTAAAATACATACTATTGAAATTTAAGTTGATTTCATGCAGAAAAAAACATGTAACATATAACTGATAATATTGTTAGAATTACTTTTCTTTTGGGCCGAATTCTTTCTGTGTATCCATTACTTGATTATAAATTTTTATATACGTAAATTATTTCATTTATAAATATTTCAAAATAACTATGCTCAGGATATAAAACTTTTATTACTTGCTTAATTTTTGAGATGCAGTGTTGGCTAATTATTAAAATAATAAGTAAGCAAATCACAACTAATACCTAATTAAAAATATTGGGATAATCTCAACAAACATATATAAAGCAATCATTATAGGGTATGACTACTACAGGTACCTATGTATTATTTCAATCATATAATCAGAGATTTAGAATTCAATTCATGCTTTTGAAATAATTGTTATTCCCCTCGTCTGTAAGGCAAGCTTGTTAAGTTCAGTAACAATAGAAAAAGTAATTGTGTCTCATTAGTGTCAATTGAGCTCTTATAGTTAAAATGCTTTAACTTATTAGTTTGAGGTCAAGAGCGGGCCCATTCAGCAATATTAATAAAAAAAGTTATGTGAAATTCAAAATGAAATAATGAACCATAAAGGCATTTTCTATAGATTTTTTTTAATCATATTCTAATTTAGATAGGTGACATTAAATGTCACCACTATCACACACTATCTAAATTAGAATAATATGATATAATTAATATAATTAAATTTTAATTATGAAAGTGCTACAGTCCATAGCTGCTATCTGGTTCAAAGTGTAGGAATGAATACAACTTGCTTAAATAAACTACAAAACTTACATTTAGTTGAAGTGGAATTTTCTTACAAATTGCTGTTTTTTTTTTTTGCAGCTAAACCTTGATTAATTATTGTTATGTCTACTTTAGTGGTAAATGTTTCACTTTATGCACACTCTTCTAAGCATCATAAACCTTAAACAATATGTTAATACATAATTCATATTCTATGCTAACTCATGTATTAGACTTAGTGAAGATTTAATCATTTAATTTAGTTATCAAAATTATTTATCTTCTTCAAATGTTTTTTGACCTTCACCACTTATATTTTAAAATGTTTTGCAAACTTTCAAACCATTGTTTGCTCTCTTTAAGAGATAACACTGTGATGATTACCTTATAAGAGTCATGCTGAAATTTAACAAAGGCTTAAAATATGAGGAAAAAAATATTGCAAACTTTAAGATTCAAGAGTCTCGGCGGCGCCGTTGTTTTGACGTCGCTGCGTCGTCACCCACGTGCGCCCGCCGCCGGCCACCGCGCCGCAGTCTGTCTCTGGCGTCGTCCGCGCCGCACGTTACTTGCATCGACGTATGCGCCCCCATCTTACAGTTCGCGAAATGTTATGAATGCTAAAACTTAAACACCACCTTGTGAGTTTGTTACTGTCATTGGTGATGTGTGACCAGTTCTAAAATGAAGAAGGAAGATTCTCAGTGTGGTCCTAGCAAAGGTGCTCGCGGGTCGAGGTCGGCTCGGTTGCTCACGGATAGTATATCATCTGACGAGGGTCCGGAGACGGAATGTCTACTGACGGCCCAGTTGCAGGCAGTGGTGGTGAACCCGGTGACGAGGCGGCGGGAGTCACTGACAGCGCCGTCCTCGCCGACCGAGTCCCGCAAGAAGAGAGACAGCAACCGCCAGCACAACTACAGGAACCACTTGCACCACCTGATCCACTGGAGAGATATCTGGAGCGGGGAGCCTCACAAAGGTCACGAGGTATAGAAGTTAATGCTCTATACAATAATAAATCCTTACCGGCAGTAATAACCACTTCTGAAATAGCGCATGTCTACTACTTGTTGTTGTCGTTTGTTGTTCTTTTGTGCAAAGAATCGTCTCGTCGCACTGTGCAAGAAAGTCTTACCATTGTTTCGTAACTTGTTGTACCTATGTATACCTAAATCCTCTTTCTCTATACGCATTTCTTACTTTCTTACAAAATACCACGATGTCATTTCATGAGATACAGTGTCGATCGATCCCTAAAACTAATAGAGAAAAATAACCACCACACGCTTATGTTGTAAAATTACATTTTCTACTCTTGATTTTATTTTTATGGATTGTGTAAACCTGTATCGTGTAGGTATACGTTTAACTTAGAATCAGGTTAGGATTTCTAATTTTCTAAAGGTCTTTCCTCTTTGAACTCATGGTTGTCGTTTTGTTGAAAGAGTTCGTCGATATAAACATGAACTGGAAAAAATGCATTGTCTCGGTCTGATTGCGCCTGCTGTTATTTATAAAGCTATTCGTGATAAGGTCAGTGCAGCTACAGACCTCAACCTTTTAGAATGGGTGTTGGTCTATAATATTTTAATGAGACTTTCAACGCTGTGTTTTTATAAGGCATGTATTTAACGCGGCGACAATCTGAATTTGGGATTAAAAAATAATTAATACCGGTAGCAAAATAATAAATAATAATAGTAGGTTGTAGGCGTAATAGTAGGTTGGCTACTCCAACGAAGGATAATATTAAGTAGAAAGGAGCAGCTTAATAATCAGTTGTTAGCTTTGTTTGAATTTAAACTGGCATCGAGTTTTTGATTTGGTACAAAGACTACAATAGTATAATTTGGTAACTGAATTTATTGTTCAGCGAACACTTGACGGCGGATGAAAAGTAGAAAATGGGCATTCTTAAATTATACAATGAGCTAGTATATAAAGTTAACTAATGGTCTTAAATAATAATAAGACGTAGTCGACGGATATTTGTGCCTACAGGGTTTGAAGGAACCTAACACGAAGGAGATGACGGGGCTCGATCGCTCGCTTTGCTCGCTCACTTGAGCCCCCGTTGTCCCCCTTCGAACCTAGTTATCCGAGTCGGGGTGCCCCAAGTCACAAGCTAGCTTCGCTCGCTCTTGCATCCTAAGTTGTCAAGTTCAATCTTGTGTTTCTGGGAATGAGTCTTCAGAGATGCCTATAGTACAATGTTTGTTATCCCACTGTTAATATTAGTCGCGATGTCATTATTTTTAGTAGCAAATAGTAAGTTGTTAGTCACCTGGAAAATAATTAGCCTTTTTGTAAAGGTCGGTTTACATAATTTCATAATGAGTCACCTACAAACTTTATTGACACACGAACACACTCTAGTAACACGTGTTTGTAATTTTTAAGCCTGCTGTGCATTCTGTTACCGAGCAAACCGTGTGTATTATACCTACCTACCTGCCCATATCAAATTGCCTCAATGTCGAACTATAAAACTGCAACGCCCTACAGCGACTACAGGCAGCCTTTACTTTAGCCTTTGTTTTAGCCGAATCAATTGCCATTGACCTAGCAGGGTCTTGTCATGTTCCAACAGCCTGAAATCTGTGTCAACGCTCTGCTTCAACGATAACATTCGATAGTTTTCCTCATTTGTTCAAAACATCGGTCCATTTTGCTGTTCTAGTATCACACTAATATTATAAAGGCGAAAGTTTGTGAGTGTGTGTGTGTGTGTGTATGTTTGTTACTTCTTCACGCTCAAACGGCTGGACCAATTTTTTGATGAAATTTGGCACACAGATAGTTTATAACCAGGATTAACACATAGAATACTTTTTATCCCGATATTCCTACGGGATCGAGACTTATGCGGGTGAAACCGCGGGGCGCAGCTAGTAAGGTATATTCAGAACAAATAGACTATCTACATATATGATTATTTTTATCTTGCGATACTATATCTTAGATATCTCTGTCAGCAACGCCATGTTGGACATTGCTGGGCGACACTTAACTTTCCCTATAAGCCACACAGAACATTTAAAATTGACAACAAATTGACTTTTTGTTTTATTAATAATATTATGAAATATGCATTGTTAATAAAACAAAAGTCGATTTTTTGTCAATTTTAAATGTTTTGTGTTTAGGGAAAGTTAAGTGTCGGCCAGCAATATCCGATATGGCGTTGAACGTGTTAAATCTAGTAAAAACATCGGGTATATCATTGCGCGTTGACAGTTACAGCTGAACGCAATAACGTTCATATGATACAAGCCGTAAGTCTGATAAATTACCGAGAATGAGCCGCGTGCATTCAATTTAATTCTGACAATCAACTATCATCACGAGACGTACGTCCACATCTGTGTCATGATGATACGTTATGTAACAATCCAATCAAATGTAACATATTTATTGACCCGAAACAAATTATTGTCATGAGTACATACTGCTTCGTTTCCAATGTGTCCAAGCACCTAATTTGTAAATGAAGCTATGCATATCAAATTAGCAATAGGTAGTAGCAACGTATCAGTAACTGCAGCTCGCAAAGTACCTAGTCTAGCCCTAAATTCTGTCCCTCGTTACATGGTCTCTGAATATTTTTTTAAAAGAAAATAATTTATGAAAATACATTGATATGTACACATTCCTTATTGCCTATTTTATAAAATAAAAGTTAAAATCAATCAAAATGCCCTCCCTTTGCTTTGACACACTTCTTCAATCTATTCGGCCACTCGTCTATCGCCGCACGCACTGCACAGGTTTTCTCTTCTAAAACTTCCCATAGTCGGTAGTCTAATGGGTTGAGGTCGGGACTTCCAGAGGGCCAATCTTCGAAAGCAATAAAATCGTGTAAATTGTCCTTTAGCCAACACTGCGTGGTTCGTGCTTTATGTGCCGGTGCCCAGTCCTGTTGAAATCTCTAATGCTTATTGGAAAATAGCGTTTGGGTCAATGGCTTAACATAATGGCTCCAAAATATCAGTCTGGTACTTAGCTGCTTTGGTTTTTACAAAAATGAAGCTTAGTGACTCCCTCGTACGACGCCCCACTAAACCATGACTGAGACCGGGTGATGGCCTCGTTCCACCTTGGCAACCTTTTCAGAAGCCTCTTGAAAGCTTTGTGCATAGACCCTGTCATTTTGGCGGTTGAATTTTTCCTCTACGGTGAGTTTTTTGCGTGCTGCTGCCACAACTTCTTTGCTCTGGTGACTCTGATGCTGCGTAAAGCAGCCGTCAAGCGATGTTCAGTACTGCATCAATAAGACAGTGACAAGCTTTAGGTCTTGTTTAATGATACGAGACATGGTCCTAGCTGGAATTTTCATGTCTCTGGCCATGATTTTCTGTTTGCGGAGAGGATTTCGGAGAATTCGCTTAGCAACGGTTTTGATCGCTGCTGGCGTCCTTGAATCACGTGGGCGGTCGCTCCTAGATCTGTCATCGACAACAGACATCTCGGTGAAACTTTTGATAGTACGATAGACGAACTTGCTTGTTATATCGAGCGACTTTAAGGGGTTGACAAATTCGACTGCCGTTTTGTTACACTTGTGTAGCGCTATTACTGCGACACGATTCTCTTTGACACCCCACTTCATATTTTTAGCTGGGATTCATTAGACCAAGTAAGGTTTTCATAGAAGACCAAAGCCTATTTATATCAATTCATAATAAAACAAATGAGTATCATAAGTATATCTCAATTTATGAAATATTCGATTTTTAAAGGTAGGCACAGAATTTATGGCCAGACTAGGTACACATACAGCAAGTTTTAAGAACATTAATTGTCTCTACTAATTTCTGCCACGAAGTGAAAAGTCTTGTAAATGATGAAACCATTGAAAACTACTTGGTCTGAGACGTTAAATGACCAAAGAGTTTTAATTAAGATAAAATAGGGAAGTCAAGTCTTGTAAAACGTAGCTCAGCTATTGCAGAGCTTACGTAATCCAATCCAGATTCTATATCATAATGCGGCAAAATTCATAGATCGCAGATATAGCATCTGATCTAGTAAAATTATCTTATAGGAAAAGAGAAAACCAGATAGTATGACCCTTAGGGAAACTCACTAAGCTTCATAGCAAGAAATAGGCACACAACGTGTGCTTATATCGACTTGTTAACATCTTGCGTGAGAGCCATTTGAAAGCGTATTTCAAAACGTTCTAAATTCAAATAGGTAGGTACTGGAATATTATTATTCTTTTCAACAAAAGCTACCGTCAACTCGGTGGGAACTGTCGCAAAAAAAGACTTACATCGCGGAAGTAATTTAGTTATGAATATCAAAACTAATCATCATCATTATCTCATCAGGAATCAAAGCTTGGAATTTATGCAGATATGGCTACGTGTAGATATTAGAAGAGATACTTGAAAGTTAATGGTTCTCTCATTTGAACTGGACTATTTCTGAATAATCTGAGTATATACAAAAGTAATTACGGTTATTTGCCATGGATTGTGGTTGTCTCCTGAACACTTTTGGCAATCGTCTAAAGCAATTTGTATTTCGAGACGGAGTTCTCACTCAACTGATACTTCCATAGTGACCATGGTATGATAATTTATTGAAATTATGGGTCGAATAATATTTTCGATTGTCCGTAACCGATTTCCCAAGGAACAAAGGGGTATCCCCATGATACGTATCCACTCCTATTGTATTATATGTAGTTATAATTTGTATTATTTTGGCACGAATAGTGAGATTGATGTGTGAATTACATTATTTAAATTGTCATTCACTAGTATAGATCAAACACATTAACGTAAGGCCATCCGTAACGTAACTAATGTCTTTAAATTCTCGTGTACTACTTTGTTTATTTTGGTGCCGTCTATCTATAATATCTCGACTACTATTTTCATCCGGAACAGTTTAATATCTTGTGAAATGAACATAATTTTCTTTGTTTTCTTGGCAATAAAGGCTACCAATAGTTTTATGGGCAAAATATACGCATAATCTCGGAACGAAATATTTTTTCCGTGGACAGAATCATCCTGAAACTATTATCACTGAGGGGAAACTTTAGATCTACAAATTGTTAGCGATAGCTAGATAACTTTGAAGGGCATAACAATTTCGCTTTTCAGGAATATTCGCTTACATTAATGTTGTTTATGAATATCAGTTTACGGAGGAGTGCCTGAAGCACAATTTTCAAGCGTTCTAGGCATAAACTGATAGTTAATGAGAGAGGAAGTGCTTTATCAAGAAAAGGTCAAAGGTGTGAGTGAATATTATCGCGAAACCTTTACATACATAAATAGATAAATTAAGTCTCGTAATGCGCGCAAAATAACGAGACATGGCTTCAGCCTTGGTGTATCAAGAATTCAAGATAAATAAGTGAGAGTGAGATCGTTATGTGAAGAAGTCTATTGAATCACACCTACAGACAGCAATATCAAAAAGGTACTTAGCTTTTCAATAAAAACATAATTATTGACTTGTTTGTTATTCTATATTGTACAGATAATGGAAGTTATTTATGTACACAATAACTAAAATAATGAACGAGATAATGATCTCTGCTCGACTATGTTTTCTAGAAGTAGGTACTTTGCCTCAGTGATTTCTTTGTCCAATGTAATTGGAGTTCATGAAATTTTAGTAATGGCCTCGGAAATAATAGGAAGATGTTACTAACATGCATGATATATATGTATTTTATTTTGAGGGTTTTCCCAGACATTTTTCCAACATAATCATCGCCTCGTTATTAGATTTCATTCGCTAGTATTAGCGGAGCGATAGGTACCCACTCAACAGTCTCCTATGTTACAACTTATAGGAGTGTACTCACCGGCTACAAGTACTTATCCATATTACTTAGCAACGACGCGTCATGTTTTTTACTAGGAATATAAAATACGACCGAATAGCATAAAATAAAGGTATTATTCTAAAATAGCCCTCACAGGTCGCACAGATAAAACTCAAAGCTTGAAGTAGGTTTCGAAAAAAACGCGTCATTGTTCTTTAATTTTGTGAAAAAAACTTAGTCGTAATCATTTTTAGGATTTGAACTTATGACTTATGGCCAGGCCCGGATTCCCAGAATTGTTTCTAAAGTGTTTATCTATAATATGGTTTAGGAAAAGCGTGCACGCATTTTCTCCGCTGAAAAATAATCGATATACAACATTATTTTTAGTATATGGAAAACCCGAAACACGTGCATAGTATTTTTATGTAAAGAATCTATGTGCAACATTTCAAAACTGTATCATGAAAAATCACGAAGTTATAAGCTGGTTATATTACCTGATTGTCCGTACAAAAAGTTACTTACCACGCGCCGCCGGCCGACCGGCTGTGACCTGTGTTGTGCGCATATGATTGCGGATATGTACTTAGTGTCGCTCGGTGTTCAACTTGTTAGCTTTTTTAAATATTTTTGTGACAAAATATAACATGGTGTAAAAATTATTGGAATCGATTACGATACTTATTCTGAACAAACTATATTCAGGTTTGCAATATACTAAAAATAATGTTGTATATAATTGGAGATTAAACGAACTTACCTGAAGTGAAGTTCTATCCAAATTATACGAGTTGCTTCGTCCGAAGAGATTAAGATAACAATGTAGTAATACGTCTAGGGTATCGCCTTTCATCCACTAAGTTTGAATATTTTTTTTTTTTTTTTTTTTTTGTCGGTACTTTGTCTTCCTGATAGTTATGCCTGTACCGCCACTCATTTAGTTGAAAGCCTGGAACCTTTTTTAATATTTCACTTTAGGTATGGGGTTCATAGGGTTGGGAGGGAACTAATCTCTTCGGACGAAGCAACTCGTATAATTTGGATAGAACTTCACTTCAGGTAAGTTCGTTTAATCTCCAATTATACTTCGTTGCTTCGTCCTTCGAGATTAAGATAACAATGTAGATTTTGAAAGATGGTGAAATATTAAAACACTGAATTTTTATACTTAGGTACATGTATATTAATCAAACCTTACAAGTAATAAAGTAATTAAATTGTAGTTTTTCTTTAATTAGGGGTAGATAAATTTAAGTTATTAATTTTAAGTAATTAAATCTAACATCGATCAGAGGTTAGGATTGATAAGGCAAATTGATCAGTTTGTTCACATTGAATGTCTCTATGATAATATCTAGCGAAAACATTGGAGCTACCACTCCACCCAGCTGCTTTTCGTATCGTGTCAATATTGACACCAGCTCTATGAGCAGCTGAGGTGGCTGCGTGTCTGGTGGAGTGGGCAGAAAATACTGAAGTGTCAATTCCGCTAATTGATAATATATCTTTTATCCACCGACTGATGGTATTTGTGGTTACTGATTTATGTGGTTTTTTAATACTTATAAAAAGGCTATTGGCATTGTTTCTCAAATGTTTTGTCCTATCAATATATTCTATAAGAGCCTCAGCGGGACATATTTCCGGTCGATCTTTGTAAAATGGAATATTTAAACAAGGTTGAGATAAACCAGGTCGAGATGTTTTTAACAAATCGTTTATCTTGATCAATATAAGATTATCAGTGACGTTCATATTTTCTAATTTGATTTTGCTAATGGTTTGCACCCTGTGTGCAGTTACAAGTATGAGCAAAGTTACGGCCTTTTTGGTTAAATGTTCGAAACTTAAATTATTATTTGGGTACCATTTTGATAAGAATTCTAAAACTATTGACGGGTCCCAAGTGATATTATATTTTGGGGCTGGAGGACGAAGTCTGTAAAAACCTTTGAATAGCCTAGCAACGCGATCATCAGACCCTACTCTCGATCCTAAGATCAAAGACAGAGCGGAGCGATGACTGTTTAAAGATCCGTATTGTAAGCCGGAATGAAATAACTCAGTGAGAAAATACATAATCATCGGAATTGACGCCTCATGTATTTTGATATTGTGAGTCTTACAAAAGTTTACCCAACGTCGAATGGCAACGTCATATTGTTTTATTGACCTTTCAGATAAAGAAGCTATCATAATATCTAAAGATGATGGTGGTACTCCTCTGTTTCGTAACGCCGTCCTGATAACTTCCCTGCAATCAACGTGAGCTTGGGGACACTGTTGGAAATAGACAATAACACTTTATCAGAGGGTCTAAACTGAACTAATTCTGAACAGAGAAGTTTTTGATAAAGTGGAAACCAGGGTTGCGTGGGCCAAAATGGAACCACAACAATACCCTCCGCCTGGTCGTATATAAGTTTTCTTAATACTTTTAATATAACCGCAAAAGGAGGAAATGCGTAGAAACAAAGATTTGACCAATTTAAAGTAAAAGCATTCACAGCGCATGCTCCTGGGTCTCTATTCCATGAGACGTACTTAACACATTTGTTATTCAACCTTGATGCGAAAAGATCAATTTTTGGTTGCCCAAAGGCTCTCACAATCTTTTCAAAAGCATGATCTTTAATCTCCCATTCGGTATCGGGGTGAGATTTTCTAGACTCAGCATCTGCTATTTCGTTATCTTCCGAGCTTATGTATGAAGCGAATACAAATATACCACGAGCTTCACACCACTGCCACAAAGATTTTGTGATTTCAGTTAAATGTGGAAATCTTACTCCACCCATACGGTTGATATACGAAATAGCAGTTGTGTTGTCAACGCGTAGTAACACCTGACAATTTTTTAATCCTTTTGCGAATGTTTGTAAGCCCAAGAAAGCAGCCAGGAGTTCTAGACAGTTAATATGTTTGTTAGACTCTGTGTTACTCCACTGGCCACTGGCGGTCTCCGCACCGCATGCTGCCCCCCACCCTTTTTTGCTAGCGTCTGAAAATATTTCTAGACAGTAGCTGTCCCGTCTAATAGGATTCACTGCGGTATCAATAGATTTTAACCACCAGGAAAAATCGTCCTGCAAATACTGTGGTAAAGACATGTGGCTATCATAATTACTCGTTTTACACAATGCAAGGTATTTGCATCTTTCCATCTGCTTGGTGTAAAGCCAACCGTACTGAATCGCGGGGCAGGACGAAGTGAGGAGGCCTACCAAGCGAGCAAACTGTCTTATTTTACAACGAGATTTCAATTGAAACGATTGTAACTCTTGTTTAATTAGATTTCGTTTTTCCTTAGGAAGGCTAACATGAAATTCTTTTGTATCTATCACAAAACCAAGGTATTTGCAAATATTACTCGGAATCATACAACTTTTTTTTTAATGTTAATTATGAATCCTAAGGACTCTAAAATATGTTTTGTCTGTAAAATATTATCTAAGCAATCTTGATAATTATTAGAAATGATACAAATGTCATCTAAGTAGATAGATGACAGATAACCTAATGATCTCAGTAAACAAATTACCGGTTTTAATAGCTTTGTGAACACAAATGGAGCTGTGTTTAAACCAAACGGCAAAACATTGAATTGGTAAATTTGACCCTCGTACCTAAATCGTAGGTACTTTCTATACGTCGGGTGTATAGGTACTAGAAAATACGCATCCTTTAAATCAAAGGTGGCCATGAAACTGTTTCTTGATACTAATTTTAATGTTGTTCTTAGATCTTCAATTTTGAAATGTTCTGTTACGATGTACTTGTTTAGAGACTTTAAGTTTAAAATAAATCTGTTTTTGCCATTGGGTTTTTTAATCAGGAAATAACTAGAAAGAAACTGTCCTTCACATGGTTCACAATGTGAAATAGCACCACTGTTTAGAAGGTCAGTGATGGCCACCTTGTATTTAAAGGACTCACATGAAGTTAATGCAGGTAAACTTGGTTCGTGTAACTGATAGACAGGTTTAGTAAACGGTATCTTGTAACCTCTTATCCACGATAATACAACGAGGTCATTAGTTATCAATTGCCATTGATCATAAAAGTAGGATAACCGACCTGCAAAACGTACCAGGTCTAGCGCCGCGGGGCTTGGCGCTGCTGCAAGCGCGGCTGCTGTCGCGGCTGCTGCTGCACCGGTCGCGGGCGCGGCGCCGGCGCTGTTCTCCTCGCTGTTCCCGCTTGCCGCGCTGTCGGGAACGGAGGCGTCTGGTTTAAAGTCTGGACAGGGGCCTGTCTCGGTCTCTGCGCTGATGCAGGTCTTCGAACCTGTGTGTTTATTTTAATCTCAGCGCCTGATTTTGATATAGCTTTTGCAGCTTTTAGAGTATCGGTCAGATGTTCGCCAAATAGAAACTTATCGATTTCTGTATTGAACAGTTGATCTTTTATATCTTTCTTGATTGTAGAACATATAAAACTGCGCCGTGTCATGGACTCGCTGTGTTGTGAGTCACACATCAGTCGACCGGCTTCGATCAGTAATTTTATTACCGACTGATCTTTATAACCTGCAGAAAAGAGTATGCTTAGGGCTTCACTTATACAAGATATACTTGCTGCGACCTGCACCTGCTTATTCTCTAAAGCTTTGTCTTTTTTTATTAGCATCTCCGATAAGGCGGCCTTTATCTCTGGATTTAACTTGGGTGCATCAATCTTTGTGCAGTTTTTTGGAACCAGATGCTTATCAAGCAGCTCCTTTCTGGCATCCTTGGTCAAGCCTGTTGTTGCGATGTGTTCCCAGCGAGCAGATAACTCGCATCTAATGTCTGGTCCATATTTTTTATCCTTTGATGGAGTTTCGCCCAAGAGATTCAGAATCTCTTCGTCCAGCTCAGGAAGCGTTACTTCAACAGGTAGTTCCGATTCCCCTGCCTGTACTGCTTCTGTAGCAGGAACATCATGTATCGTCGAGGTGGACGTACCCGGTTGTGGCTCATCTGAGTCAATAATCGGAGATGACGCGACATCACCTTGAACTTCCATTTCAGCTGGAATAGAAAATGTACCAAATGTAGGTATCGGATAGAAAATAGCGCGGTGATAGTCCTCAAAACTATCCACAACACCAAGTTTATAATCCATACCGATATTCAGAATTACGAAATCGAGTGATAACATTTTGTTATGTAGGTACGTGGATATGATCACAACTACCAATGTTCCTAGTATACAACTAGTGGTTTTAGAGCGGCGATAGTCCTTAAAACTACCCACAACACTATGTTTTAGTCCGTACGGATATAAAATGCAATTATTATTAAGTAGGTCATTAACTAAAGTGAAGGCAACATTCCTTTCAAATGTACACAATCACTAGTAGTATATACCCAATGAATTGGGAATCCAAAATTATGTGAAGGTAACATCCCCATAAGATGTACACAACACTATTTAAGATAATATGACATCATGTCAGATTATGATACGGATATAGTCCGAAAAACTATTCACAATATCTTCCTTTTGTAAAAATAACACTTCAGCTTACCTTCATGGTCCGATAGTACCGGCGACATAATAATATTCGTCGACGAGCTACTACTCTCGGAACAACTTCGAACACGCGACCTTCTGTCGCGTTTATTAAGTTTCCTTTCGAGTTTTCGAATCTTCTTTCTTAAATAATCACTGTCGTCGTTTTTGTGACTACGTTTTGGCATCTTTTTGCACAATTCAAATGAAACGAAGAAAATAACGTGGTGATCGGCGACGCACTAAAACGCGAATGAGTGGCGGTACAGGCATAACTATCAGGAAGACAAAGTACCGACAAAAAAAAAAAAAAAAAAAAAAAAAAAAAAAAAAAAAAAAAAAAAAAAAAAAATATTCAAACTTAGTGGATGAAAGGCGATACCCTAGACGTATTACTACATTGTTATCTTAATCTCGAAGGACGAAGCAACGAAGTATAATGTTGTAGCCTGCCTGCTCCTTCCGTTTAAAGCAAGGTTTATGATAAGTATCTACGTATTTACTACAATACAGAGTTTGCATACTAACTAATTATATTTATAAATAACTTTTCCCCTTACGAACCTTCACATAAACCCCCTATTTCACTTGACCTTCGCTTTTTATCGCCTCATTAGGCTTATGGTGGAGCTGTCTGGATTCCCTACAATTCTTGTTGCCTCTTTATCGTTGTGCTCATTGGTCAGTCTGTAGAAAGTAGTGTAATATACTTTTACGTCATTTCGGTCTTTCGAGGTTTCGTGACCTACCCATATCCATTTCAAGGAAGCAGTTTTGCGTGTTGTAAGTACCAACTTACGTTATAAGTCCCTGACCTTTGTAATGTAGAAAGGTAATTCTAACTTGTTATTATGAAGTGCTTAACATAAAACTTAAAAGGAATATAGATTTTACTACTAGAGAAGTTATTTTATGACACTTTCTTTCATCATTATAGCAAATGGTTTTAAGGACCATTTAGAATTTTATTAGTGCGAGTGATTATTTCAATCTCAATGACAAATCAAGAAAGTACTTATGTGAAGCACTTTTGCCGGTCAGACTAATCTAAGTTTTGTAATAAAATATTGCCTGTGCAACTGATTAACCTCTCCAAAAGTATTGGCTATTGATATTAGCACACTCAATTGCTTCGTGTTGGGTGAAGTATGAGTAGGCAGTAATATTCATTATGATGGATATCTTACATATCATTTTCTCATTAGCATTCATAAAACATATCACCTGTTATTATGGGAAAACGTTGAATTCGTACGAACGTATTCATAGCCTTGACTTCACTTGTGAGCATAGCTTCAGGCTTCAGATTACTTTGGATGTTGCCTTTCACTGGTGGATCGAGCAATATTGTAAGCCGATCTTTACGCACTTTCAGCTGCAGATCCCCCATAGTACAAGAGCCCACGACCAAAACCATGTCAGATCTTTTTACGGCCAAAACCATATCAAATCGCTAGTTTAGAATTAGATGATTCTGGACCCGACTTGGTGGGCAGTACCGGTCAGAAACGTCACAGATTTATTGGGTAAATTTCTGCTATTTAAAAAAATGGGCAGACAGTTTTATCAAAATATGTCTGATATTTTTATATACATAGATTCCTTCCTTGAATTGAATTATTTCTTGAAAAAGTTTGTCTTCAGACATTTTGCGCGTATCGAGTGGCCTGAGCGCCTTTATAAAAAATGCTAGAAAAAAAATACCGACCTGTCTCATAGCAAACTGGTTAATTTTTATTTTTATAGCTTAAAGGGTTACCGAAAAACTGTTTTCAGATATTTGAAATGTTACCGATAATTCCAAAAAACTAAAAGCACGTTTCGGCGTCTCTCGGCAAACGGGCGGTGCTTGTTACGTTCCTATCCCTATCCCTCACTTACGTAGTAACTATTTAGTAATCTGTGCCCTCACGACAACGATGATGAGTCCAACAATGATTATAAACGATGATTTGTTTTTCAATAAACAGTATTTTTCATACGTTCTCCCAATTTCATTTTGTCCAATTTATTAAAAAAATGTTTTTATATCAGTTCGATGGTTTCCGGTAAGCTCTTTATTACTCGTACGTAAATACGCCGCAATACGATTGTTTTAAATTTCTGTCTATCGACAAGTCGTCGGATTAGTAGGGTGCTACACAAAATTTCTAAAAATCTGGGAAAGTTTTTTCATCATGTATTCATGTCCAACAGTTTTCAGACAGAAATCGGTAAAATTTTTCGACATAGTCAAAGTGGTTTCAACAAATACGATGCTCACATTTCCGTCAAAAAATGATTTATTCGCATCAAGTGACCAATGTTCAATTGAAAACAAGATTTTCAGACGAATTGCTATAGGTTTTTTTTGCCCCATTTTTTATTTTCTCAAAATAAATGATCTCCGGGGTACGTGCGACGCTACCGGTTTCTGAAAATTGTGTTTTCGGTATCCAAAATCAGACAGATTGCTATGAAACTGATGCGTTACGTCAAAAATTTCTGAAGTTAGGTTTTTGGATTCAGAATAACCAGATGTATCGATTTTATACGGATTTGATCGTAAAACGATTAGCCAAAAATGTTGGCATGGGCTCTCGTACTACCAAGTGTACTTCTTTGTTTAGAAATGACGCATTCAAATAAGGAGTGCCAGTTAGATTTGTTTGCGCCCCCGGCACAGTAGAATAGCTTATTGCCTTAATTGTATTTTATCTAGGGATGGGCCGAAATTTGATTCACATTCGGTATTTCGGCCGAAATTCGGTTCAAATGTCGAACATTCGATGCAGGAAAAAATTATTTCAAATCAACTGTTTTGATTAAAATAATAAAACTAAATCAGTAAAATAAAATCACAAACATTCATGTATTGTTTGTTTGGTGCTAACTATTTAACAAATAAATGTTATTAGAATTTTGATATCTATACATTGAAATAATATCCCTATAAATCACTATTTTAATTTTCTATATCAGTGTTAAATGAAATCTTATTACCTACTGGTATTTAAAACTTACCAAGGGCAGGTTATGGTGCAAAAACACCAAGGATTATGGGTTATCTGGCAAGAGTGATACGTTTTTATTCGTAACTATACTCGTATAACTACATTTCCTGACTCTGAATATATACGGAGGTTGGAGGCCATATAAGACTCGAGAAAACACGGTGAAAATAACCGAAGTTTGTCAGATCTTTTTATTTTCACAGAATGATCGGCCGATGTTCGGTGCAAACCACGTTCGGGCCGAACGTGGTTTGAACCGAACATCGGCCTATCCCTAATTTTATCACATTTAAAGGTGCTCCCCTTACCTGGAGTGTTCGCCTGTAATGTAACATTTCAGATTCGATTTTGAGCATTACTCTACAATACTGTAATCCTCGGTCCTCTTCCGTCACCAATGTAATGATCGAATCTGAACATTACAGATTGCGCACTGTAATGCTCGGTTCTCATATCTAACTGATGTAATGCTCGACTCTGTAACGTTACATTACAGGCGAATGCTCCAGTGAGGGTGCACCTTAATATTCACCGTGAAATTCAGTCATAACAAACCATCAAAGACTATTGTAATAATGTGTAGATCCTTCATTCCTTCCTCATTTCTCGTTGTTGTTTGGCTAACCGATGAACAACCCCTTTGACATTTTTAAAGGTACAAACGCCAGCACATCAAGCTACCCGAAACTGTCAAATTTTCTCAATCAACCTTGAACCTAATGCCTATAGAGATAAAGTTGAAAATCTATTAAACAAATTTGACAGATTGTAGTAGCTTGATGTGCTGGCGTCTGTACATGCATTTCATCTACCTTGAAGCAACCAACCTCTTACGGTACGTCATTTCTTTCACCCCCTTTTGAGCCATATCATATTATCAATTTCACTAAGATTTTCCTCTTCTTCTTCTTTTTCAACCGTATCCTCCCAATCTGATGCTGAGTGTAGGTCTCTTTCATTGCACGCTATATTCCCGAGATTGAACTTGAGTACTTGACGCCTCATAAATGTCTTGGAAACAAGTGACAGAATACGTGATACATTTAGACTAGTGGCGACGGGTGAATTTATGACAGAGGTAAGCCGGAGGAAAAAAAAATGCTTACCTAGGCCGGGCGTGGCGCACGTGGTCCTAAGTCCAGTTACTTAAAATCTGTAACTTGTCTTCCTGGCTTCAGTCTTTTATAGGCAGATGTGTCTTCAGTCCACCTTTACTATAAGTACGTGTAAGCACTAATAGATTGAAACAGTCTCTTGCAAGTATAATAAAACTGGCTTTGAAAAAAGCCGTTTGTGGTGTGATGGTGATATGATGTCTACTGGACAAAACAACTACAACACCACTGACTTATTCTACTTTTAAGAGAAATATTAAAATGTTTGAAAAATCCATCGCGTCGTTTGTAATAATTTATAGTCATATCTGGGCGAGCACGGCCTCACTCAATTACGTGTTTTTTTTATTTTCAAAACATAACCTTGATAAGCATGTTTCCTCACAAAGCAAATAATCTGTTAAACAATAATCTTCTGCCAATAATGCCATCCTAATGATTACTTTTGAAATCTACTCTAAGTAATTTCAACTTAATTAACCATCTACTTACCCCAAATACCTAATTACAACGTACTTTCACTACACACAAAACAAAACAAACTCCAATTATAATCCTAATACTAAATACAGTTTAACGTAAACCTGCCTATATCCGACCACCGAACTTTAAATTTCTCAATGCACGAAGACTATGCAACAAAATTAATTTCTAAAAATGGATTTCTGAAGTAAAACGCTTTTAGAATCCCTAAAAACAAGTCTCACAATTTTTTTCATATCAGGAATATTTTTAAAAAATCATTATAAATAAAGATTCTCAAGATGGTCGCATAGGTGTATTTCCGACCATCAAGATTCTAACTTCCGATTACCGACCACTACTAAGCCTATTTCCGACCAGCTCAAAATGACTAAAAAATGTAACTTATTTTCAAGTTACTAGATAATCGTGATTTGTATTTTTTTTTAAAGATTAAGATGCATATAATTGACAAAATAAAATATTTTTATCCTTGAGCTTGAAAATTTGTTAAAAAGTGCTAAAAATCAAAACTCTAAGGATTTTTAGTTAGATGTTTATTTTTAGGAGATGCATTTTCACTCTTTATCATTATAGCAAATTAAACACATGCAAGTTAACTATTTGTTATTTACAATATCGTAACATATATAATATAAAGATACGTTATAAAAAACCTCAACTAGATTACATGATCCAAAAGATAGTTATTAGCAAAAATAAAAAGTGGTCGGAATTAGGAGGGTGGTCGGAGATACCCAGTTTTACGTTATCACTGTTTTATACCAACAAACAATTTCCAACTGTTACACTAATAAATTCAATGAATACAACGAACTAAATGCAAATTAACTAAAACGTTAAATGCGCAAAACCTCAGACACCCCAACTGATTTTTAATTCAATTGACCTACCTATTTCAGAGAGAAAATAAGTCATTAAAAAAATTGTAAAGGTTTTATGTGCTGTTTTAGTTTTACTGGCTGTTCTGATCGTTTCATGCGTCTGCGACGACGCTTTATCGAGGGAGGAGTCGTCACCGGGCCGCTGCGCCGCGCTGACATTGGCATGCTTGACCTATTAATAAATAGACACGGCAACGTTTTT
Source organism: Eremobia ochroleuca (assembly GCA_949629135.1). Taxonomy (NCBI): domain Eukaryota; kingdom Metazoa; phylum Arthropoda; class Insecta; order Lepidoptera; family Noctuidae; genus Eremobia; species Eremobia ochroleuca. Next base: position 12,879,098 of record OX451396.1, read on the forward strand.
AATGAAGATTTTTTGAAAAATGTGACCTACTTATATTAAAAAGTGGTTCAATTAATTCTGCTCGTTATTCTGATCAAACTATTTTCAGGTTTAGCGCATTTAACGTTACACGTTGTATTTCAATGATGAATTGACTATAGGGTGGCTGTGTTCTGAATGTTCGAAGGGAAGCCGGAGGGAATTAATAATAATAATAATAATATGTTTATTTCTTATTAACATTTACATAAAAATTTGTGAAGACAGACAGAGCACTTAAAATAAAAACATTTAACAAACTGATATATTAATGCTAGGAAAATTGACAAAAAAACAATTGAAATTAGCTTGATTATAGGGCCTATTATTTACTGTGGTCTCAGAGCAACTGAGACCACAGTAAATAATAGGCCGAGATGTTTCTTCAAATTATATTTCCGTATCTAAAATATAATAATATTACAAAGAGTTGACTGTCTCCTCTTTGTTGTTCGTGTTTAAGATCTAGACATTTTATTTTCCTTCGTTTTTTAATTTTTATAAAAAATCGTTTCTGGGCTGGGGAAAACACACAGCTTTTTATTGTCTTATGATTGTGAATCATCTGAACATGAACTTACAAGGCCAAATAATCAAACGCACACATCTACTTATGAAATGTTAATGTATATCTAGGTTTATTGATGTCATAATAGTTATGTATTTATTCGAAGCGAAGATTTAATGCTTCATTATTTTAGGAAGTTTGAACTTGAACTTAGTAAAGGTTCTGGTATTAAATAAACATGTAAAAACGATATACCTATGCGTCAACCAATCTATAAGGCTCCACAAAGTTAACCGTTCCGATGTCGTGAAATATCCTAAAGATCGGTAACAATAGAAAAAGTAATAATTGTGTCTCATTAGTGACAGTTGAGCGTGCGAGCGAGAGTTTGAGATATTAGTTTAGTGTACTCAAATTCATCTACACGATGCCGACATAAAATGTGTAATTTAAGCGGTAGGTGTACGGGTGTTGCCAAATCTTCGTAATGTCGTATTCGATTTATACTGTAATAGTACCTTTAATAAACTTATTCAACGTTGTATTGGTTAGGTTTGTCAACTGTGATTCGCAGACTAGGTTTCGTAATTAACTGTGTAAATAAGTTCGTTTGAATCGTCCAAGCAGCGCTTAGTGGTTGTTTGAACAGTTACTAAACGCCCAAGGTCTTTGCGTTATCTAGTTTTATGTGTCATTATTCCTGTTTATGACATCATCATGTCTCCCCACGAACACGATTGATTTGATTTAATATAGCTCTTCGGAAAACACTCAGTTGTTCATTGTTTAGTATAGTTAATTCGCAATGCTTATTTTGCATTATTGTACGATACTATTTCACCGTCTGATAATAAGTGAGCAATGTGGGTTATCGTCTTGATGCGTAACTTTCTGCAATACTGTAGGTATTGCAGAACAATACGCAGTCATTTGCTTATTTATTATGTACACGCTATGTTGAAGTTGCCATTGTGTCCTTTTGCAAACTGCAAAATTTCTAAACGAAAACACTTCAGTAGCTAAACGTTCAGACTTACTAATCAGTTTGGGAGGACGTGTCATATGAGCAATGTAAATCCTCTCGGCGTTGATTCGATTGCCTAGTTTAACGTCACCATTTTAGGTCAAAGTTATTTGCATGGGAAATGTGTGAATTGTAAACGCTTTTAACAGCCTCGACAGCCATAATTACGCGTGTAGTAAATATAAATTTTGCTGTAAAACCTACGGTCATTAGATCGAATATAAAATATGACTCTCACACGTTATATAAGAACCATTAGAGCTCTGTCAAGGCTACGCTTTAAATTATATAGCCGAAATAAGCTGATTATAAGATGCAAGCACCGCTTTTATAAGCTATTGATTTCGATCAAATCGTTTCTCTGACACTGCTTAGATAATATTCCGTAGTTTAATTTATGAAGGTTTAGTCGTAATGACTTGAAAGTTAATTTGTGTGTAACTTATTTTTTAGCTACGCTTCACTGCGACCTTATCGTATGATAAAAATGCACAATTATTCAAAAGGGGTCAAGGATATATCCTTGAGGAATCCCTTCTCTGTATTGATATGTTGCCAAGCGCGCAACGCCGTCCTTCATTCCTATTTGATTGGTGCGGACTCTCACTGAGCTAAGGGCTTAGTACTTATCATCAGTAAACAGAAAGTAGAGTTGTTATTTTTGTCTTGTACAAAAGCATTCAGTTCGACAATGTCGAAAGCGTGACTTAACTCTTGGTACTTCTAAGTTTTCGGCTTCGTTACCTTACAAGGCTCGTCGGTTTGCGGCTTTGCTAGCTTTCCTAAACAACTACAAGTGCCTCTGTATTATGGTCAATTAATATGGTTTTTATTATGTAATACATACATCTGTTTACATTTGGATAGAGCCGGAATTTTTCCGGCTTCTAAATGTGACCATTGTCAATGTTGGCAAAAAATCAAACAATCTGCTGCATAGTCAGTGATTAATCATGATAAATTATTGAAATATTTAATTGAAAATGAAAGTTATCGTCAGTTATATGTATTATGTATATGTTAATTTGTTACGGTGCTGTTGATATTCTGCCATTGTGCGTTAGTCAAAACCAGCTGAATGATAGCGTTTGTTCTTTTGATAATATTGCTTCTTTGAAACTGCCTCATTAATGTAAAATCATTTTTCTTGGCTATCAAATCTGCTTCCATTTACTCATTTATGAGTATTTTTTAAGCAGTAAAAAATTTTTTTTGCTTGTTATAGAAATCCAACTCTCTCTTTCGCAATAGACACAATAAATAATGGCGATATTTTCGCCTTCTTTATCACTTTGATTGAATAGTGGTTCCTAGATACTATGTAGGCACTTATCTTGGTAAGAATCTTATCTTTTATTGTGTCGGTACTGCCCCAGAAAAATTTATTGCCAGTAATGTATTTTTGTATTGTAAATTGAATACAACCTACAAGCATATGACTGATACCACTAAGATGTATGCATACAAGTTCTTAATTCCTTTATGACCAGTTAATATTTAAAATGATAAGACAATAAAACGTCTATGCCTAATGTCAATTTAAAAATTCTTTCAAAGAATTGTTCATGTTTGAGTAGTCAGACATAATTATCGTTCCAATCACCCAGTTGTTTACCTACGTACTTACCACTATTTTAAACAATTAAAGTAAATCTTGTTCAAATATACTCTAATATCTACCCAGTGTAGATGAAATTAGCTTAGCATCCGCTTTATATGTAAGTACTAACAGTAAATTCAAATCAGTCAAGGAGAGGAAAATCGATTGTTCATTGTATTTGTGTTAGTTGTGGACGTGGTCGTGGTGCCATAATTGAAATTCGATTACTCAAGGAGTGACTCGACAATTTGTGACAAAATATGTTTTTATTACAAATTGTAATATTATTGATGATAATTTTAATGTCACATGAAATCACGATCTACGTGTGTAATCGTACTAAAGCATCAAGTTAGGTAATCTATCAGCTCGACAGATCATGGACCTACTATCTGTCACATCTAGAAATATTATTGTTCTTATCTATTCACGTGAGGCAAAGGGACACTGAAACGATTTATCATTTCATATTTCCATAAAACAGATTTATTCGTGGATATCGCACAATCTGTGCTAAGGTTAATACTTTTTATGGTTGTGAACAGCGCCATCTATGATATTATTACGAACACAGTTAACGGCTGCTTATGTCTGAAGTTGCTCACGCGCATCACTCACTCATCGTTGTGTTCTACATACAATTTTAACTCCGTAATTTTATGAAGTTACACCAGATGGCGTTACTAGTACTTTTCAGAGTAGGACAAAATTTTTATTTCTTCTCTCATTTTATCTGTTTCATTGATTTCTGTTATCACAAAAGTTTTTCTCTCCTAATTATCATCAAATAATCAATTTCTTATATTAATTTAAAACCTTGTAATGATAAAAACATGCATCAGTTATTTTACCTTAGTAAATGTGAAGCCCCAGGACTCAACAAATAAACCGATAAGTTTGATAAGCACTCCTCGTATAATTTAATTCTATTACTTCAAACAAATCTTATCAATCACGCCTGAGCTCAGTTTGACAACGTCTGTAGGCAATGTTCATCATTTGAACATTACTGTCCTTTGAATTAGTTTAATAATAATTGTTGGAATACCCTCAGTGTAAACAGATAAATCTAGTGACACTATTGGTGTTTTAATCATACGTAATTGTATTTTCGCAAGTAAAGCAAATGTGGAGATGGCATACAATGTATTTTGTTAGAAGTTATCGGACTAGTGTTGTAATTACTGTGAAGCTATGTCTTGGAGGGGAGTACCTGGCTTTTCCACACCGGTGGCCGAGCGCCGGCCGCTCATGCTGCCCCTGCGGGTGCCCAGGAGTTACGGCAGCCTCTTTCCATATTACAAGTTTGTGAAAGATACTGTTACTGAGAGATTTCAAAGCGAGGTACATCTACATATTGTAATAATTATTTAAAAAAAAATGGTTACAATCAGTCTTCAGTTCAAAAAAATATTTGAAATAAATAATAATTAATGGTTTACTGAAAGATCATTCAATTCTGATCTGTAATCAATGATATTATAATGTAATCGGTAATCAATGATATTATACTATGTATTGTATATGTATACTGATTTGTATTGTGTATTCAGTGATGGGTTGTCACTTAACTTGTCAGTTCTTCTCTATTCTTTTAACCATGCTTCTGTGGCCCTCCTTAGTCTAATAACTGGGTCACGATCCTCTTTAACATTGGTTATATTCCAAGGAGCATGTTCTACTTTATTTGTTACTACATTCTTGTTATTTTGTAAACAAGATATACTTACCTGAAGTGACAAGTGTCAATCAAACCATGGTTGAATAACTAACGTGTTTTGCTTAGTTATTGAATGAATGACCGAGGCAGGTAGTTATTACATACCTACAAGCGACAGACTGCTACAGAGCTCCCAACAATGTCAAAGTTAAATCCTTTATTTCAAATCGGCTCATAAAAACACTGGTAAGATACAGTAAACTGTCCACTCATATCTCTGGTACCACGCATTACATATCTAGGGGTTCACATTAACTATAGGTACTCAACCTCATATTGAAGTCCTGTCCTTGCAGACCAGCACTCTAATTGTCTAACACACTATTACTCTCAATTTTAATCATTTAGAAGCATATTGCTAATCCATTGCTCCATATGTTCGAAAAATGTGTCTGCTCAACAACGTAAATAACGCAATGAATGTTGTTGAACTGTCAAAATGAAACCCATTGCTACTGATAGTGTGTTACACAATTACCCTGCAGGGAACTAATAAGGTTCTCTGCTGATCCAGAAACGGTGCTATGGTTGTATTCTAATATTTGCCAATCTATAAATCACGAGCTGCGTCTCTGCTTGGGGTGTAACGCATAAAACCTCCTCAATAGCCGCGGGACAAGCTCAAAGGGCTATCTTTGAATTTTAAGTTTAAGGACTTTCCAACATTCCAATTATATTCCAAAGCCCTGGTTTTGCCAGTCAGACAGCTGTTTATACTTCTTGCCGTGCTGCGTAGACTCTCCATGTTACCTTCAGATCCAAAACTCTTGTTGAAACGCAAAGAGTTTCCTGTCTTTGATCCTACTAGGTGTTGTTCCAACTTTATCTTAAGTCACCACATTGTACTATTTGGTTTTTGTGTAGGTAAGTACCCACTACTAAAAAAAATACAACATAAAATCTATCGTGTTTAGCCCCGAAGGGTTGGTCAGAGGTATATCTTACTTATTATAGTCACCCACATTGCACCATTTTTTTTTTTTAATCTATCTGACCCGACAGACGTTGTCTTGTCCATTAGTCTATACAAAATTCCCATAGAAAAAAGGGACGTTGAGTTTTTCCGAATTAGATTTTTTTTTTTTAAATATATTATATATCGGATTTTTCTTTCCCTAAAAACCTTATTAATACTATTACGAACATTTTAAATAATAGCCAAATCTGTCCAGCTGATATCAAGTAATGCGCTGAACAACAAACAGCATTTCATATTTATTTACCTACTTACATAGATTACAAAAAAATAATTGAATACGGTACACACATCAAAAGTGTAAGGACGAGATTTCTAAGGATCAAGGTATTAAAAAAAAATGTTTTCACTTCTCCAGCTTTAAGTTCGTTTTTATGTTGTGCGTAGGCGAAATAAAGTCGCTTTTTATGCTCTAGCTAGTGCATAAAGTTTTTTTTTTCTTTCTAAGTCTAAGATAATCAGGCCCAACAGCCACACGCACAATAAAACTTTTCAGATTAAAGTCGTCATTTTATTTAATTTGCTTTCATTTATATCTCTTCCGTGTTTTCTATCGTTAATTTTATAAAACCAGGTAAAATAGTTGTCATTTATTATTTAAAAACGCAAAGAAACGTTTTTATGACTTGGCAGTATGAAGTACCCAAGTCGAATGACACATGTTGAAAATTAAAAAAAAAAAATTTAAGAAGTTTCGTGGCGGGAATACGCTCTTCTCTTCTTAAATTTTGCAACATTTTTGAACAGGGAACATACTGTTATTTATTTACCTACTTTATGCCTGTTTCATTTTCTCGCAATCGAAGTGAAATGCAGAGTGCAGCTCCGGCATAAAGGAGCCATTTTACCCCTCTCTCACTAGGCTTCTTTGATGCACTAGTTGTACAATCTATGTATTATTATTGCTCTGTTGAAATTAAACAAAAATGTATATTTGGATTGAATAAATAAAATGTTTTCGTATGTGTAGTAGATAGACAAAGTACTCTCTGATTTTTCATTAATAAAGACTATTCGCGATTTTTGCTTAAGTATGCTGGATTTTTCACCTTAATTCACCCTGACATTAAAATGTGATAAAAATAAAAGTTTTTAAAGGTTTTTACTGCGTAAAATAAACAATGCGATTGTAATATACGCGTTAACCGTGGAAATACAGACTACTACTGTGTTTCCGCCGTTAACACGTATAACACATTTGCAGCGATTCGGCATACTCAATATGAGTTCATCCAAACCATGTTGCGGAATGGCCGCCCACATCCGCTGTAACAGGCGAAAAAGATTTTGTGGTGTGTGTACGACATCCATATTTGGCAGAGCTCTTCTTTGAAGCATATCCAATGCGTGTTCAATGGGATTTAAGTCTGGCGATTGAGCAAGCCATGGTAGGACGTTGATATTAGCTGCGGTAAGTGTTTGCAACGACTCTGGCAATGTTATGCATTGTCAGTGCATTATCAAGCATACGCAGAAATTAAGCACCACAATGGTTGGAAAGGGATGACAGTATCTGATACAATCGTTTCAGCGTAAATCTGCGCATTGAGATTGCTTCTGCTCTAAATCAGTTCGGTTCTTCCGGCGACCCAAATACCCGCCCCTAATCATGATTGTTCCACCACTGTATGATGGACTGACTTCCTTGACTTGCATAATTTTAAACGTCCTTGGCGTCCCGAGTTCCTACAATACCGTGTACGCCTAGTATCTGTCCTCATACCGAAGCGAGATTCGTCAGAAAAAAAACACACAAAACGCCACTCTTCTTCTGCCCAATTTCTGTGTTCACGAGCCCATTGTAAACGGGCTCTGCGATTGTTGGGCACAATACTTGGTAAACGTAGCGGCTTTCAGGAACGAAGATTGACTTCATGCAAGCGATTTCTTATGGTTTGGTCGCTTAGTAACATCCCTGAAGAGCTATGAAGCCTCGTAACCAATATCATCGCGGTCATTGTGCGATTTCGTCAAGCAGTAATTTGTATGTAACGACCTTGTCTGCGTGTGGTGATGCGAGTTCGTCCTCCATGTCGGTCCGTCACGCTGCCAGTGATGCGGGAACTTGTCCAAAGTCGACTTATAACACTGCGTAGTGCCCAGAGCGATTACCACAGCACGTTGCCGAGAACCAGTTTCCAACAGCCCCACGGCTCTGATCATTTCTTCTTTGCTCAAATGACGTCTTCTCTCCATAATAACGTTCTTTTGTATTGATTACTTTCAGCATGGTAGACATTTTAATGTTTTGGCCTCAAACCCGTTGGAGGATTATAAAGGAATACTTGACAAAACATATTCATCTTTTTAATTCAAATGACGAAATTTACTAAAAATAAGTATCCATAGGAGTTACTAAAAATGTAATTTTAAAAAAAACCTGTTTTTTAGTAACTAGCAAAAGCGTGCTTGATCCCTAGGCATATTTGATGTGTGTAATTACATTATTATTAATTTATCAAGTGACATTTAGTCGTATCTGGTTACTAACTAGTAGAAGTGGAACCTTACATAACTAGAAACAGATTTGGCAAGATTAATTAATTAAATTCGCTATCTATCTCATTATTCTCAGTACTTAAGAACAATTTAAACAACCTATGCTGTTTCTGTTTTCGTTGGAGCTATCGGTGCCGTCATACCGTTCCACACAGTTGGAAACCATCGCGCTTAAATCATCTTGCCCATTTCTACGACAGAACATCTATCTATATGATAAATTAAATCATGTGACAGGATGACTTTCCTATTATTTATTATGGGTTTTTTGGCATTCATCATTGTGACATTCTGCAAAATATGTGCATTGTTAATTAGCTATATGTGAGCTGGTAGAGTCACCTATACAAGATCATCGACCTAAGCAGCTCATAATATTTGATGATTCAATAGCGGCTATTTTTAAATAAAAAACCAGAGAAATTATACCTTTAATAAAGTATTTCATCACATACATACCTAGTGTAAGTTGAATCTTGCAACTAACTAGTCTACTGCAGTTTTTTCAAACTTTTTCATGTCGAAGCTCCTTATTATGGAAAAATATTCCGCTTGATGTACCTACTTGTTTTTTTATTGTTAAAAATATTGAATTCGTGCATCATTTTTGCTTATTTTCATTATTAGGTATCGGCTAAATAAGTAATGAAGTAGCTAATACCGATATATTTTTTACATCGACTGCGTGTTTGTCACTTTGGGTATCTTTTGGTTTGACCCACTAGTGGGTCGCGACCCACACGTTGAAAAACAAAGTGTACAGCAATTAGAGCATTATTTTGTGGTTGAATAATTAAGCTTAACTCATAAAATATAGCTTATTCAGATTTACTACAAATTATTGGGTAAATCCCATGTATATTTAAATTACTTAAAGAAAAGCTACGAAAAACTTTACCACACGTCATATTTTGTCATGGGTAAAAATACGGAAAGTACTTATACTTAGCTTTTACTTGGAATACTCGCTTTTACTTTTCCAGTTTCCGCTCAAGTCAGTTCAAGCCAGCTTACTTCTAAGCTGTGACGGTAATTAATTAGTATAATTATAACAAGCATTTAAAATTCAAATTAATTAATTTTAAAATAAAATGGTAAAGTTAGTTTACTTTCGAAAGTGTCAGCTTTGGCTTCCGTCTAAAATAGGAAGTAATTTTTAATTCCAATCTATCCTACTACTACTGATATTATAAACGTGAATGTTTGTGAGGATGGATGGATGGATGTTTGTTTTTTTGTTACTCTAACGCAAAAACTACTAAACGGATTTTGATCAAACTTTGCAGTAGATAAATTCAAAATTGTTCCAAAGTTATACTTATTCCAGATATCTGGTATTTATTTTTCCATTTAGCACAACACCTGTTATTGTATTCTATTCAACATTGTAATCGTTCATCATAATTACGTACGTGCTGTCGCTTCAGCTATCATCAAAGAGCTGTTAGTTTCTCTTCATGATATAATAATAATCAATTTGCCCAAGTGCTCGTTAATAAACGTTTGCGATGCCGTTGGCACGAATGTTTCCTATCATTTTAAGAGGCCCATATTTTTTAGTTCTTTCAATTTGGTAAAGTAAGCGAAGCAAGTTTAGCAAAAGGTACTACCAACTTAAATTGTCATAGGTATCGCAACTCTCATTTCTTGACAGTTGTATGAAATGCCTACAGTACGGCATATTGGCGGTGTGTCAATTTGATACAAGAAGAATCCATTGATTATTATTACAACGCGTTTAATTATGAGTAAATACTCAGAGCTATAGATGATATACAATTAATTAATGGGTAGCTCATCTGATAATCTTTCGATAAATACTGAAAATATCTTAAAACTAGATGTTGCCCGACCCTTCAGCTGGATCAGTTCCCCTGATCCAGGATGAAAGGTATCCTCCGCCTCCACTCCAGGTCATGGTCTAACCATGTGCCAGATTTCATCCGAAAGAAATCCGTTCAGCGGTTTTAGCGTAACAAACAAACATACAAAAAATCAAACAAGTAAACTTTCACGTTGTTTTATATTTCAACAGCCTTTAAGCTCTTTCTTAGTTTGTAAAGAAATTATCTGAAACATATTTTGTGACATAAGAAGACTCTAGCAAAAAATGAACTGTGCCATATGCAATAACCGCTAAAGTAACAAGTAGCCTTATTTCACGTCATAGGGGTACGATATAAATAACATTATCGATACCGAAATTTCGAAGCTTGTCGAAGTCGAATCAATTTTCATGGACAAGTACCTTTTCAGTTGCTTTTTAACCCGTGAGAAGGCGCGCTATGAGCAATTTGCTCACACAAAAATCTAATTCAAAAATTTTTTGTCTTTCCCATGCCACACCAATTCAAGCACTTAAGTACCTTCCTAAATATTCACCCCCTCTCCCCTGACGCAATTCTCGATCCGCTCAGTGGCGTTGCGACCGCGCAGCAAGGCGTTTGTGGAGGCCGTGTACCAACGTGCGGCAATTTGCTCATCACGCGCCCAGCAATTACTTTGCACCGAACATGTAAAATACATGTGTTCAGTGTGTTTCGAGAGGCACATTAGTGTAGATTTAATGGATGAATAACACTTTTTAGTTTTTGTTATGGAACAGTTTTTATTGTGATTTTTATGAAACGTGCCAAAAAATTAATTAATACTAGGTTGTTTTGTTATTTGCGTTAGAAGTTGCTATTATGTTTAATAGTTTTGATTAAAATACTTGTTTTCTTACTTACTAAACCTTGTGTTATTTATTTAAATACATTATAAACCAATAAATATAGAAACACTAAAAATATAAACATTTATGATAGTGTGAGCAATTTGCTCGCGCGCGCCTACTCGTGTAAGAAAATTAGGCGCGCCTTCTCACGGGTTAAAAACGTAGGTTTTTGTTGCATGGCGCTTCCAAGAAAACGTTGCATGGGATTTTTTAACGTTTTATTTTCTCATTTGCGAGAAGCCTGTACGGTTTCATCTATTCTTATTTTGCGCAGGATAACGAACGTTATCCTGCGTTATACAGGATGTCTAGTAAATTACATGGCATAGGTATTGGACGGACTGATATAAGATACAACAGAACACCGGGTCAAATTATAATAGGTAGCGAAACTCCGTAGACGTGATGGGTATTGATATCTTAAGAAAATCATCACGTTAGTCAAGTACCTATGTTGGCAACTAGGTAGGCAATATGTTATGTTTTTCAGTACCTGTCTAAATGTAATTTGGAAAATTTCGTTGTTTAATATTATTACAATATTTGCACTACCTACCTGAAAATGTTTTTCACTACCAAAATGATTTTTATTAGTCCAAAAGAAATTTATAAGTGTATTCTTTCTGAACTGACAAAATTTTAATAAATTTTGAATGTTCATCGATATTTTCATTAATTTTTTATCGATCGTGAAAATTCTTTCATTTGGTAAAGAAAGCTTGCGCAGTGGTGCCATATAAGACTTTGGGTTAATGCTGTGTGTATTTATTTGGTAAGCCTTTATATAAATAAATAAATTGTATTAACTTTTCTTGGGTAGTTTTTGAGTTAGCTTCAATAATACGTAATTAATCCTGTTATATGTTCATGATGTTATAAAACTTCCTGTCACTGTTGTTTACAAAGCAAGTAGTGGTATACGAATTGGTATGAGACACAACAAAAACCCCTATTACACTACACGATATTTAGGGCCCGGAATTAATGTGATGTGTTTTTTTTAATAGCGACCTTTCCTCCCTTTCTCGTATTAAACCATCTCGATTTAGGGACAGGGTCCCTGAATATCGCATAGTTTAATAAGAGCTGAAAAAAAGACAGTTTTTACAACAAAAAGAAAACAACCGACTTCAAAACAGTTTTAGTAGGCCTTGACCAAAGCTACATTTATTATTATCCTCCCCACCCCAGTATGTGTGTTAACTGAACACCCTGTTTTACTAACACTCGGTGGCGATCTTTTTATAGGTTCCTTATGTAGCTTTTGGCCGTTGCCTCTATTCGCAGTATGTTTATATAACTCGCCAGATATCTTTGTTTGTTCATGTTTATTTTTAGTTTAGAAGTTAAACATTTTGGAAGTAACTATATTTACGTTTCCCCGACGACCTAGCACAATTTCTAGGTCGTTCGAAGAATATAACGTTGAACTTACTTGTAGGTATTATGCAACAGCAATTCAAAAGTTTTACGTACAAATATTTTACAGATATTTGTTATTTCCTTAAATGGCAAAGCATATAAAGTCTCGTTTCTGTCAAGCATTATTTATTTATTATTTATTTCATACTTTAAGCACACAAATGTACAGAGGCGGACTTAATGCCATAGGTATTTTCTACCAGTCAACCTTAAGGTGATGCAGAGACAAACAGTGGTATGTGGAATCATGAACATTGAGGAATAATTATTTTTTAATATTCTCAAAAACCTATTAAAACTATAAATATAATATATATGTATATACCAAATCATATATAAATATAAGCACAAATAAAAAATAAATAATAAAGGCACGAATATACCATACTAAAAACAAATAAACAATGAGAAAACAAGCGTTGTGATGATACTGCCAGCTATGCCATGTTGTGATTATCATAACAGTGGAGGCTTATTATTTTACTGTCAACTTTTAATAAACACTATGAGACGTTTTGTTCCGAGTGGTGCTAGCAGCAATATTGTGGGAAACCGAATGCATAACCAATTCGGAGCCCGACATTGGGCCGTGTAAACAACGCAAAGTTATGCTTCTGGCCTTGGACATAATGGAAGTGCTCTGTAAAATCCAGCAAAATATGGTTTTTCTTTCGTCGTTTTTCTCCCAATACATTTTCTGCTAGTGGCACAGGAAAAATATGTAGTATCTACTTGAATGTAGTTAGATATTTCACTTTATAAGACAGGGTGGCAGGGACACCGAAGCGCAGCCTGTTCCAATTCAGTACATGATTCCCGGATAGCGTAGAAAATTTTCGTAGGATTAAAAAAAATGCCGTTTCATACAAACGTGCAATACCTACGCGGTAGAATGTTTGGAATAGCTATTTTTTTTTTAATATCTTCATCTGCCTAGCCTTTTCCCAACTATGTTGAGATGGGCTTCCAGTCTAACCGGATGCAGCTGAATACCAGTATTTTTTTACATGGAGCGACTGCCTATCTGACCTCCACAACCCAGTTACTGGGTAATACGACACCCCTTGGTAAGACTGGTTGTCAGACTTTCGAGCTACTGACGACCCGTAACGACTGTCAAAGATCCACGAATGACAGCCGGGACAAACGGCTTAACGTGCTTTCCGAGGTAATGATAGGTCTTGGTATGTGAAGATGGTCACGCATCCACGGATCATCCGCGGTAAGCGTAGCTTAACCTGATCGATCGATCCGTGCGGCAGTTATTACTTAGCCACAGTAGTAATAGGTACCTATTTCTAACGGTACAGAATAAGCTACATTTAGGTATGCAATGTAGCATTTAATTTATATCTAGAGTCACAATTATGCATACGTATTGACCGGTTAGGTACTTACTAGCCCATCATAACAGCTACCTGCTACTACGGTAACAAGTTTTACTCATTTGATATAATACCTTGTATAAGACACATTTTATATGCAATACACAAAGATTGACTAATTTTTATACCCCATGTTAATGTACAGCGTTGGCCGCAGGTTATTCAAAAACGTTTTTTATAAAAAAAAGTTTTTATTTTTCACTTTTTAGTTATACCTAAGTTATGCCAGAATTTACTTGCAAGATTACAGGTGCCCCAATAACAACTTTGACAGAAATGAGGGTGTATGGTGGTATACTGAACACATATGCGTACTCCATCTTCCTTTATAGGGTACAGACATGATGTTATGTTGTGCGATTGCGTAAACAATGCATACATATGCGATAGCAGCAATCGCGGTTGTTTCACTGGTATTTATTGAAGAGTTCCGTTGTCTGTCTCCGAAACTCATCACCAGATCTTTACGAAATTTAAATGGGACCATTTCGGAATAAGCTTCTATCGAACAAAAAAAGAATTTTGCAAATACATCCATATATGACGGAGCTATGCCCGAACATACATAATAAAATATAAACCTCCGAATTGATAACCTCCTCCTTTTTGAAGTCGGTTAAAAATATCTTTTTTCATTTATGTGGTGGTTATTAATAAAATTACACTATCCCTCACACATAGGTGACACTGAGTTTACGTTTCTTATAAAAACAATGGAGGTGTAACTGGTTTGCTGAAATATGTCGCCTAGACATTTTCATTTCCTCATTTTAACTATAGTTAGGATAAGCTTTTATAGCTATTCTCGCTGGTTTGTCAGTCAACAACTGGCATCTTTTGACATATCGCTCTTATATCTTAGAATAGACTTACATCTTACTCGTATAATGTTTCCTTAGAGTAAGCTGATGGGATGTTTATTAATTTTACGCAAATTGCTAGTAAACTAAGGAGAACGGGTTACCGTGATCCCTGTGGGGAATAGGCTAACAACCTGTCACTGAGTATCTTAATATCTACTTATACATAAGTTGCAAAATAGCTACGAAAGGTACCGCTTTATACCACACTAGCTGCACCTCGCGGTTTCACCCGCGTAAGTTTCGATGTCGTGGGAATTTCGGGATAAAAAGTAAGAGCTTTGAGTAACAGCTGTGTACCTATCAACGTTCATCGGAATCGGTTCATTAGTTTTTGCGTGAAGAAGTAACAAACATATTATATTTTTACCGCTGCGCTGCGTGGGGCCACACCGGCCACTTTTGTTTAGATTGACATTTTTAAATTCGTAATATCTATTGAATTGAATGACCGATTTGAATAATTCAAAAAGTAATCTACAGGTATTGAAACAGTCTTGAAAACGAAATGTATTATTTAGATAAAGATTAGTACAAAGGTATGGATAACATGGTCTGATTTTGATCGGAGTTTATTCATTACAAACATAATACAAAAATACAAATCTTTCCTCTTTATAATATTAGTGTAGATGGACTTTGAGTTTCTTTAATCCCGAGGGTAACTGAGGAGGTGGTACATAAATCAGTCAATAGACGCAAATAGCAAGTAATGACAGTCAGCCTTAGGTTCACCTTTCGTTTATGTGCACAGGAACGTTGCTTTGGCAACGTCGCGACCCGCCTATCGCGTTCTCAACTGGCACATGTATAATTAATGGATTGTTGAAAGCCTGCTTCCGAATACCGAGACATTTATTTCATGTTCCATTTCCTGAAGAGAATATATGCATTGTCACGCTGCTTTCTTTACATAACCCTGAGCTCAAACTAAGATACTTTGCGTTTTATGAAGCTTCAAAGCACGTACGACACTAAAACGCCAGTGGAACGATTAACATTAATTATTGATGGGCTAATATTTCCGTTGATTTAATATCTCACGTAATTTATTCACGGTTATAGCTTCCTAAGGTATTGGATAGTTACTTTTAGATTTGTATGATGTCAGAGCAATTACTTGTGACAAAAATCTCGGGTGCGCGGTAATTCCTATGTAAGCATAGAATTACCAAATGCAGTAATCTGCCTTATCGCTCCGTATTTATGACCCTGTACAAATTGTGGTAGAACATTGTGGTGTGATTTTTCCCGTTATCACATTAATCTCTTGTTTAGAGAACGATCGCCTGTGATCCAATATTAACTCAGAAGTTAAGCTTTCGTAAAACATTAAAGGGTATAAGTATGACCAGAAGCTGAACTCCTTGCAGTGTGTTTTGTGTAATGCGCTGCGACGACATAGAACAATATTTCGTTTCAAAGTTCACTGGTGGCTAAGAAAATTATTACTATTCGTTAGTTCGAGTTGTTTTAATGTTCGTTTATCAAGATGTTTCGTGCAGCATCTTTTATACGAGCTTACGGACAGGTATTCAATGTTTTTGTTCGTTTTGTTCAATCATTTATCTTTCATATGATTTGTATGGGATAAAAAATGAAGTGAGCACAATTCCAGTCGAGTGGGCGCGGCGCAGGCGCAGCGGTGGCGCTTGACTGCATGGAATCCTGTAACCCCGTTAATCTTTTTACCCTACTCGGACTGCGGATCTTAACCTCGGTACACTGTTCTTGTTTACTGTTCGTAATGAATGTTCGAGTGGATCCCAGACCGGTTATGATAAGTTTTAATAGCAGATATCTAGGCGTGTATAGTCCAATTTTATCACCACGCGTATGACGTGAATACGTACATTATACAAGGCGGGTTTTCTTCCTTCTTCTTATGTAATATTGTAACACACTGAAACATGCAGTAACTACTGACAGACCAAAATAAAATAGTCTAGCTGTAGGTACTCGTGTAGTTGGAAGGTGAGGCATAATTACCATTTGAAAAAGTTGTACTACCTTAACAAAAAGGCTGTCTTTTTTCTAAACAAATCCCAGTTCACTTACCGTCCTGCCTACAAGTGCCAACTTATAATTACACATTAAAAAAATATACCAACTAATTTGTTAGTGCTTTTAGGGATCCGTAGTTTTGTACCAAAATGGTATCTGCAGAAGGAACTCTTACTGCGATTAGTAAAGGAGCTCTGTTTTCGGTCTGTTCTTTATTCTGTATATCATAGTCGATTTTATCGGCTATTGAGAGTTGTAAAACAAATTAAAAATCTTTGCTATCAAATTTCAAAATACTCATTTTGACATCATCAAAACGTCCGGGATATTCAAAAAATCAGAAGAAACCTAAAAATAATGTCTTACAAACCGCTGTGACTTCTTCTGTAATTAAAAAGTCGTTTCGATTGCGGCCTAAAATAACGATTCACTCAGGCAGGGCGATCCCAAATGCAACGGATAGGATATTCAATTTTCAGGATTCCTGATTTTCCGGATATCATGCCTTGCCATGTCGAATTTGGCGAAAATCCAGTTTTCGGCCAGATATGGGTTCCCAGGGACCCATGGTGGAACAGTTCAACTTGCTCTCGACCGTTTTTTAACTACACCAGGACCACGAGCGTTCTAAGCCTCGAGACATTAAAATGTCCAAGGTTTCCAAAACGTGTTCGAAACAATTAAAAGCTCTAACAAAAGCTTTTAATTGTTTCGATTCGAATTCGATTCGAATTCGATTCGAATTAACTAGAAAATTTGTGTGAATTGTTGATTTGTCAATATCGATCGGATCATTACCTATCAGACTGGACTGGAATGCCGTGTCTAGATTGCCGTCAATAATCGATTTTCTTTGATTTGCAGACAATTGAACGTAAGTTAAAAAAAAAATCTGAGAACAAAAAAATAATAATTGAATTATTATAAGTGCACCATTTGCAACTCTTACGTTTATATCTACACTAGCACTTCGCCCGCGAGTTCGTTCAACACCTCTTTTAAAGTTTTCGAAAATTAATGATAACGATCATTTTATTTCAGTATTAAGAAAAGTATTCGGGTCAATTTTTTGGTTTATTGATCAAAGGAAAACAATTTTCACATAAGTAAACTGTAACCCCTAGTTTTACTAATTTAAACGAAATCTCTAGCCATGTGCGTAAATATCAAGCCACGCGGTAAAATCCTCCCCTGTCAAATTGATTAGCCCTTCTCACTGCGACCAATCTGGCTCGCGCGTGATTGGTTACAGTTACAGTTCCAACCTAAACTATAATTGAATATCATTCAGGTCGTTAGTTGAACGGCCGCCGCTCAGTTAAAAGGCTAGGCGGTTAACTAAATGGCTAATTGGCTTGACTGGTAGAAAATGCCTATGGCACTAAGTCCGCCTCTGTACGTTTATGTGCTTGAAGTATTAAATAAATAAATAATTAAATACATATATACAGAAGATAGGCTGAAATAAAAACAAACAAGCGCGGCGGGGGGAGCGGGCGGCAACACAAGCTCAAGTTCATGGTTATGACTAATAATAATTCATGTAAAATATGAAGAATGGTTCACATAATGAGCATGGTCGGCGGCGGGGAGAGCACCGTGTGGCTAGGACGCTTAGACCGGCACAGTCCGCAACATGCTGCCCCCAGAGCGCGCCGCGCACCGATCAGCCTCCGCGATCTTCAAGCGCATCTCACTGCGCTCATATAGCACGTACTCGCTTGTATGTATTCTGCTGACCCTCCGCGGTTTTTATTTGCGACAACGCAAATAGCCTCTGGTGGCTTTTTCTATTTCATCGGACAATTCTTCCGCTACAGTGCACCCTTGTCTCTCCCCTTTTCTAATTTTAAATTTAATGACTGTCGCGATAAAAATGGGTGCTGATTGGTTATTGATTTTAAATGGGTCAATTAACGTTATATTGTTCTTAATTACTCAATACTTTCATCTATAACGTCGATACCTAATGCGAACTTTCATCCTACGCGTTTCATTAGAAATACTTTCTGTGTTCGACTGATATATGTATAATTATGAAGTACCTAGATCTAAAAGGATTGTTGTGTTTTAAAAGTTTCTGTAATTTATAATACTTTCGTTTGAGGTGAGTAGGAAACTTTGAACAAACTTTTGCAATTCAATCTTCGTTTTATGGTATCACGTGGAGGTGTCAAACTTCAAACCGTCTCACGGAGCTGATATTTCAACCAACAAAAAAGTTACAATCATCAGTATAATGATCTTTACGAACGGTATTTGCCCGTCACTCAAAATTTTAAATAATTAGTTACCTACTTATCTACCAACTCGAGTATAGTAGAGTTCCCTCTGTGAATTTTATAAGGATATTATACTGGTCGGTCGGCTTTGAGCGTCTGCTAAATAAATTATACGGAATAGCTATTGCGGTAAAACTAATTAAATAAAGAACATTTTTTTATTTAAAAAAACTGCTACTATACTACAAACATATATTTAAACAATAAGCTATACTACAGTGCTATATTATCTACAGAAATTATATTTATTTGAAAAACCTAATACTTAGAATAAATAAGTACAGTTTGAAAGTTTCCTCTCTCCTTCTATTTTACTGTGCTCGACAGTGTCCATAATGAGCTCATTTTTTTTTAATTACCACATTGTGGAATTCAATAAATGATTGAGAATTCAACTAGACCAAATTATAACATGCAGATAAACGCACCGTCTCTTAGCAGGAAAGTTTTCCTGGTTTGAAAGTGTAGAATCAAGCCTGTTTATATTGCTGACTATCAGAGCAAAAATAGAAACTCCGATTATTAAGATTTGTTTATAACTTTTTTCGTACGTCTGCCGCACTGACAGACGAGTTCATTCATAGCCGCCCTCCGCCCGCCCAAATACACGCCGCGGCGCGCTCTAAATAGTAACCGCCCAACACGAGACGTGTCACGATGTTCATAGTGCGGCTCGATCACCACATTCACAAATCTCTCACAGGAGCCGAGTCGTTCGCGCGTCTTATTATGCGGGGAGACGACACGATATGTCCCTCCACCCGCAGCTGCCCGACGCGTCTACGAGCGGTGACAATGAATTCGTGCACATACGTTGTCTCATTGCGAACATACACAAACAGAAAAATGTGGCGAGGCCGCCCTCTACCACCCCGTCACTCGAGATGGTATTGGAATCTCCGACATCCTCAGACACGGAACAGAGCGTTACGGAATCAGAAAGATCCGAAGCGCAGTCGACTGAAGATGTGATGCGAACGCCGCCTCCTCGTGCCAAGAGCAACAGTATTGCGGGCTCCATGTTGGCTCTTCCGAAGCCGCACAAGCGGCGGCGGCCGTCGTTCCTGCACCTGCAGCTGGGGCCGGGCGAGCACCACGACGGGCCGCACTCTGCCAGCGCGCACCTCAACGTGCCGCGGTTCACCGTCACGGCACCTCCAGGGGAACAGCATCGCCGGTTCAGCCACGGCTTTGCTTTCCCGGCTTTCGCACTACGGAGACATTCTAACACGGTCTGCTTAATGATAACAAGTAGAGTAACAAGTGTTGTGATCATAACTACTGTTTTTATTGCTAAATATGATTGTTTACATAGTATCTGTTTTAAAGTGATATTTCAAGAACTAATGCAACGTGTGAATGGTATGTGCGCTTTTGTTTTTGGCAAATTACATGCATGGCACTCATTATTCAGTAAGATAATAATTTCATTTGATTGTATGACGGCGTTTAATTGACATTCAATAGGCTGGTAGATATTTGTCAGTGCATAACCACCTGTAAAACCAAACATCACTTTACATAACAGAGAGGTATTGTTTCCCAAAATTATCCGAATGGAGCGTTTCCAATATTTTGGAATATTGTGAGATCCTTGTTATTTTTTTTAATCGTTTCAACTATACCTGAATTTCACAAAAAATACATTTGTTCGTTTATAACAAGTAGGTGATAAAGGTAATCTCAAATGTAATACCATGTATGATATCAGTTTTAAGATCCGGAAAGCCTAATAAAAACTGACACCTGAAACTTTTTTTGTAAAAAAACATTATGCGTGTTATCAAAAATCTAGTAGCCTTATAATAAAGTTTTAATTATGTCGTGGCATTAGTTAACTACACTGCATAAAATAAATACTTACAATGATATCACTTATCATTTTCCATGAAATAACTACTTCTTCTGATTCTGCATAAGTCGTTGAGAATAATAGCAGAGTGTGTAATAACGCGGTTTATTTATTATATTGGGCTACCTTGTGATATCAAACCTTATCACTATATCTATAAATTGTGTTCATTATAAGTCGCGAACTGTGTCGAGTAAACGTTTACTTCTTGTTTTTTCCGAAGAACATTGTTCATCACGGCTATAGAATTTAAGTTTCCATCTTTACCGCGAAGTTTATGGTTATCAATATTTCAATTATGCGTTTTAGTAAATCACATCCAACTGAGGTATTTATGTTTTGTAGTGCTTTTTGAGACTATGGCGTGTAACTAAATGTTTTTTATACGTTACTATAATAGTTTTTTTCTATCAATATTGTGGAGCCAGTCTGTCAGTAACTAACCAACTTTTATCCTCTATGCGTGATCTGTATGCTTGTTTTCTGTGATAAAAACCATAATTATGTGTGCTATAATACTAAGAAATCAAAATTATGCCCAATTTATACTTAGACTAAGTTGACCTTCTGATGCGACCGGATCCTTTTGCCCGTCACTTTCTTTAAGCTATTTATCATAAAATATATCATATGTAATTTTCTATTTTCATATGTAGTTTCAATCAACTGTTCTAAGTTCCATACAAGAGTCCTCATTATTTTTCTGTATTAACTTTATAAACTATCTTTTTGTCCGTAAATTTTCGGCATTACTGCTTGTTTTATTTTTGATTTTTAGGAGATTTTTCTGTTTTGAGATGACTTATTTATATATCTACCATAAATATCTGTACTAACTTAACATTTATTTTCAGTGTTTATAATACCGTACTTAGTAAATTTGTAGACTTTTTATTTCTCCCATCGTATCATCCATTTAAGTCTGAGTGTCTGAACATAATTTACCAGTTAAAGTCAACAAAACAACGTTGCAAATCAAACGAACGCCACAGCCTAAAAACGTCGAAAATAAAAAAAAATCCATACTCAATCTGACAAAAATATAATGAAGTGTCTATTAAGAGTGTAATAGACCATTTTGTTTAGTGTAATAGAAATGTGTCTCTTATTGTGTTTTTGTTGTTATCCAGAGCCTGCACCGCAGCGAGTCCATGGTATCACTGGCTTGCTTCCGGACGCTTTCGCAGCTCGTCACCAGCGACAACCTGGCAGAACTACAGCAGTACATCGCCAACAACAAGAATGTTAGCATCGACGACAAAGATGAGGCAAGTAACAGATCTGATAATTATTATATTTTGACTAAAACACTTACATAGACACTGTCAGGCCGTTGCATATTCGAGAGCTCGCCGCACTTCCGACCCATGGAGACTTTTAGTCAGTCTAATTTTCATCAAGTTTAGGAGTATCCATGAGGATACCGCGAAGAAACAGATTACAAACACGAGAGATAGTTAAGCACTTCTTCCACATAATATAAAGTAATAAAGCGAGAGAGCTCTGATATAAATTAATTTTGCATTTCACATATATACTCCTATTTCTATATACAACGTGTAACGTTAAATGCGCAAAACTTGAAAATAGTTTGTACAGAATAACGAGCAGAATTAATTGAACCACTTTTTAATATAGGTCACATTTTTCAAAAAATCTTCATTAAAAACGTTGCCGTGTCTATTTATTAATAGGTCAAGCAACCCAATGTCAGCGCGGCGAAATGGCGCGGTGCCGACTCCTCCCTCGATAAAGCATCGTCGCAGACGCAAGAAACGATTAGAATGGCCAGTAAAACTAAAACAACACATAAAACCTTTACAATTTTTTGAATGACTTATTTTCTCTCTGAAATAGGTCAATTGAATTAAAAATCAGTTGGGGTGTCTGAGGTTTTGCGCATTTAACGTCACACGTTGTATAATATCCCCGCTAGCGTGTTGTCGTATATTTGTATACGAGGTTGGCTTTTCTAAAGAAACCGCTCGGTGTGAAATTTCCCTTTCATGGCTGAAGCACTTTGTACATGTGGTCGTCTGTACTGCAAACTTTAACTCGCTGTGATTTAATCTCACCTCCCTAGAAATTGGATTCTGTCTACATTACTATTTTTTTCCGAGGTTTTAAAAATCCATTCAGAGACTTTCCCTAAAAAGCAAATGTAGTCAACCAACTAGAATTGCAAAATCAAATCGCCATGAATTGTGATGATTAAGTAATATTCCCAAGTTTTAGATTTTTAGAAATGGATAGTGAAACTCTTAGTAATGAATCATTGGTTTTGCCCAAAGCAGCTCGATTGATTAAATCGTAGGAGGTTGTTTTTGGAATGCCATAGTCTTACTTAAATGTTATCTACATCTAAAATGGGTGCATAGGAGGAAAATAATAAAATACTATATTTTTTTATTTATTTCCTTGTTCAATTAGATTTATCTAAATTGTAAAGTCTGAACTATAACTAACAACGGATTAATATGAAACTATACTTTAAGTGCATGGATACCCAATTATATTCAACTTTTAAACTTAAATATTTCCTGACAAAGTTCCTTCCACTAGCTATAACGTGTTATAATCCCAAAATAAATTTACTAACAATAGAAAAAAAAAAACAAGCCCCGTCTAATCTGAGATATTCCCGGGACAGGAATTTTAAAAGGATTATGCATTCCACTTATCATTCAATTAGTGAGAAATGTACCAGCCAGCACATAATTTGATCTTATCTCTTAAATTGTGCGCAACTAGGTGAGTCACTAGGAACTAGGAAGGATACTAAAAATTATGTTTTTTTTTTTTAATCGATTCGTAGAAAAACCACTGCGACATTATAGGATTAAAAGAATTGTTTTTTCCAAGTCAATTAATAGGTATTTTATTCAATGGCTATAAGTTAGCATACCTTGAATTCTAGATATACAATATAAAAATTTAATCTCTCTTGTTTATCCAAAGAAATTAAATGAGAAAAACCTTTGCTCTTTTCACACGCAATCAGAGAGGCTGGTGTTGTTTTTCGCAGTATTGTGGTACTTGACTTTCTCTTAGGAAATTGAATTCTTTGGCTTAAAAGAGTTTTATAAACGCAGTACCTACTTAATTTCATGAGTATCCTTTTACGATCTATGAAAGTGAAAGGAAGAAGGAAAGAAAAAGTATTTATTGCGTCTCGTACAGGAAGATTACAAACTAAACACGGTAAAAAAAAAACAATTTTTTTTTTTTTTTTTTAATCAGAGTGTGTGTGTGGGTGAGTAGTTGTGTACCTAACTGCGATATTGATATAGAAACATCAGGTTATACTGTTAAGTCAAACGTAATATACATATAGGTAAAAGTTTAGAAACCCCTGAGCTTTTCTACTCAGTCAAAAAATGGCCCCTTTGTCTCCTCTTAACTATCGAAACATGATAATTGCTTTTCTTCATTTACAGAACGGCACAACAGCCCTTATGCTTGCAAGTGAGAACGGTCGGGTGGCAGCGGTACAGCTGCTACTGGCATCCGGCGCTGACGCCGGTGGTGCAGACGCGGATGGCTGGACCCCGCTGGCTTTCGCGGCCAGAGGCGGCCATCTTACCATAGCTAAGGAGCTACTAGATGCTGGCGCTCGAGTGGACTCGAGGGATTGTGTGAGTAGCAAACATACCACACAACACTTGTAATACCCAAAGGGTTAGGTAGAGGTTGTACCTATAGTAGGTACAGACCGCAGCACATCAAGCTACTACAATCTGTCAAATTTCTTTAATAGATTTTCAACTTTATCGCTAAAGTATAAGGTTCAAAGTTGATTGGGAAAATTTGACAGTTTCGGATAGCTTGATGTGCTGGCATCTGTACGTACACCCTATCCGGGAGAGGGCTGATCCTGCTCGGAGAAGGAGGCGTCGGGGAAGCAACCGCTTTGGCGCCTAATACGCCGAAACCCGCTTACCAATCAAGTTAGGTGGACCTTTGGGGTCGCGGGCGCACAGAGTGGGGACTCTGTCCGCCCACCAAGTGATCCCAGGGAAGACGGTGGCACAGTGGTCACGTGCTGCCGTACATAGCGAGGCTCAGGGGAGGGCCCTTTACAGTCTCCCCAGGGATGTGCCTTACAGGTGTTTCACAGGGGGGCTCCGGAATTAGTATTTTAAGAGGAACCGGGACCACCTCTATATTCTCATGGTGACCACCGGGGTGGTTTTAGTGAGGTAAAAATCTTACACTCCTCGACTTCCCTCTCCAGAGGTCGGGTGCCTTTTGGAGGTTTACCCCCAAAAAAAAAAAGTACGTACACCCACTTTTCGCCAGCTATGTTTTAGTCCCATGTAATGGGGGCGAGCCTATTGCCATCATCATCATTGATCGGTTAAAGAAATTCCTGATGTGAAAATCCAATAACAGCTATACACACACTACACTGTGTATTCTTCAAATAAAATATTGATGGAGCTTCTTCGAAGTTAGCGAGGTAAAGCCTTCACCCGCGATGAGTACAGTCTATTAATGGTCGTCATCAACGCGAATCTGCCGTGCGATTCTGTAACCATCTCACCGTTAAAACTTGGGTGAAGTGAGCGTGGAGTGAGTCGTCAATAGTGTCAATCCCTAGCATCAGCATGAGTCACAGCTCACTCTAAGCTCACTTCACCTTAGTTATCACTGTGAGATTTTTTCAAAATCGACCGGCTGTTCAGACGAGTCAATCCTTCAGTTACGTCAGTTGGTTGTGAAAGTTTCATATCTTCTATCTTCTTATATAAATAAAACAAAGTCGGGTTAGTTACACCGTTTATAATTCAAGAACGGCTGGACTGATTTTTGTGATCTTTTTGTTTTGTTGGGTTTTTGTCCGCCCCGAATAGCAGAATAACTATTAAAACAAGGCGGAAATTCAGAAAAATAAAAATATGGAATATAATTCATTTTCACTAACATGTTCTTATTGATTCTGAGGCGACGCGAAGTTCGCCAGGTCAACTAGTTATTCATAAGAACAAGATTTTGGAAAGTTTGTTATTTTATGCGATGGGGAGGAAGGAATGAATATAACAGGTAACAGGAAAAACCAAAATCTCTATTATTATTTGTGAAGTTTCACGAACTCCCTAACTCTTTGTTTGTGGGATACAGGAGTGCGAACTTCTGTTTGCGGTTTCGGGATAATACTGGTAACACAATAAATTGGAATAGTTTCGGAGCCAGTAGTCTTCTCGTGACTGTCACCCAACAAACGTGCTATAAGTATCATGAATAAAGGAATTGGTGTTGCGTTAGCCTGCCAAAACGGTTGGATAACGGTACGATCAAGAAGAACTGTCAATGAACCTAACATTATCAATGAGTAACACACTGATCTATTTCTACATGAATGCATTTAGACATTAAGCTGATATTGTGTTCTTTATTATTCTTAGAACAGAGTTACGATACTATTACTGTCGTGAATCGTAAATTATGATAATACTACTTTACGATATTCTGCAAAGACGTCACTAACGTCCAAATTTTGAAGAGTTTTTTTATTACAAACATAGTAGATGTTACAGGCTATAATTCTTTTAAAAGTAGGTAAAATCGAGATGAAAGAACTCTAAAATGCTCAAGATCAGAGGAAAATTAATTCTAGAGATGAAATATTGAAAATGAAAAACTAAGTAAACGTTCGTTAACAAACTATTTGTGGTGTCTACGCTAAGCAGATGTTCCATACATTTTGTAATGTCTGCATTGTGACATGTTTTTAAACATCATGACACATGTTTAAATTGATTCATTTATGGACAAAACACGGTGCTATCAGTTGGGCTCTTTTCCTTTTTTGAAGGCTGAATTTGACGTCATGGATTTTGACAGGTGTTTGTTTTGTGTCTGACTGAAATATTTAACATGTCTTCATGGTATTTGTATGTGTAAATCCAAACAGATTTAAAACAGCTTAAATACAGAACTGATCGACTAATAATTTTTTTTTTTTTTTTTTTGCATATTTTTAATAGTATGCACCAATGCACATGCACAATACGTAACCTGAGTAATTATAATACATAGAGCAATGACCAAAATGTATTCTGGACTGTGTACGCAAAATTAGTATATTTATACTTGACGTGGATCTCTGCCAAGATGTCACTGACATGCACTACATTCTAAAATCTGGCTAAAATATAATGTGCTCGTCCAGCCAGAACCAAAACCTCATAAACAATTAGATGCCTTGTCCGGTTTTCCTAATTTCTAGTATTCAAATGTTTAGAGTTTTTAAAGAAAATAGTATTTTGTAAATGATGTGCCTGATTTAAATTAGCTTTTAAGTGTGCATTCATTTCGCATTAAATAGATCAATGGATTTTGGGAAATATTTTGTTATTCCAACTATCCATGAGTCTTTGATTCACGCGAGAGGTTACATAACTGGAATATTTTGTTTATTCCACACATTGGAGAATTCAATTTATTATAGAGGTTTTCAAGTGACAAAGCAAATAATTTGTGTTCGTATTTTAGGTGAATATATTTAGTTGGAGGCCAAACATAGAAATGGGGTCAAGAACTACGTTATTAGGGAATGTACGGCTTCTGATTTAGGTGCTGACAAGAACGACAGCCGCTAAATTAAAAATAAATATCATCTGTTCATTCTGTGTAAATAAAGAATGATGTGTATGTCGCAGCCAACTGGTTTAATCCGCCGTTTAGTTAACCGCCTAGCCCTTTAACTAAACGGCGGCCTTTCAACTAACGATATTCAATTATAGTTTAGGAGGTTGGAACTGTAACCGATCACGCGCGAGCCTATGGTCCCAGTAACTAAGGCACTCCGACCAAATGTGTTAGGTCAGGTTAGAACTGTGATGGAAGTACCGTTCGTTCCCGCGACCGCCGGCGTAGGTGAGAGGGGACACCGGGGTGGTTTTTAGTCAGTAAGAGTCTGACAGACCCCGCCGTCCGCCCCAGGGCAGCGGACAACCATGAGGATTTTCCACCCCGAGAACAAAAAAAAAATGGTTAGAACTGTGATCAACCGCGTGCGAGTCGAGAGAGCGAAGCGAGGCGAGCACTACTCCAATACTCCAAAGGCCAGGCGATTAACTAAACGGCTAATTAAACCAGTTGGCAGCGACATGTACAACATCAGACGTTGACTTCACTACATAGTATAAAACAAAGTCGCTTCCCTGTCTGTCTGTCCCTATATATGCTTAGATCTTTAAAACTACGCAACGGATTTTGATGCGGTTTTTTTAATAGATAGAGTGATTCAAGAGGAAGGTTTATATCTATAATACATGCACAATGTAGTAGAGAAACATTGATAATTTTAGAGGTTTCTAATGTGATGTCGTAAATAAACACATTTTTTTGCGCTTTCATTGTAAACGCTGGCTGAACCCGTCGAGATGGATCAAAATAATGTACTACATTATTGTACAACTTAAAAAGGTCTAAAAAAAAGTCTGCGATGGTATATGTCTATCTCTTAGGGATAACCCACAATAACCATTTTTTATCCTATACTTTTTACGAGAAATAATGGCTCTAAAATTATCAGTGTTTCACCATTGCACCCGTGCGAAGCCGGGGCGGGTCGCTAGTCGAATATAAAATAAAATTTTGTGAACATATAAATTATTTTCAGACGTTTGCTGTTCAATCATTTTATGAAAACCATGTTTTCTATGCAAAATAATTGTAATATATTCTACAGTAATTGATGATAACATTACAATTATCAAGTCAATGACAATAAGGAAGATATTACTTGAAGTGTGTGTGTTATAGTACTTGTACCTACAACAAGTACTACAACTTATAGTCCATTAAATGCATTACGAGCAGTTTAGTACTTTGTAAAATATTATAAATATAAATTTCAATAGCCAAGATTTTCAGAGTACCGTATAAATACATTTAACTTTCTTTCTTAAATTGTGAAAGATGTTATGTTGCGCGTTACTTCTCTCGTAACTTGGACGGAGCTCTGAGAAGTCTTGTAAAGTATTTATTTTCCTCTCACAGGGCGGATGGACACCGTTGCTCTGGGCGTCTTACAAAGGCCACGAAGAAGTTGTGGCGTTACTGCTGGAGAAAGGAGCTGACGTTCATGCACACGGCAACTATAACATCAAGTATGTTGTGTTAATTCTTATTTTCGTTGAAATACTAAGGATTTAATTTTCTAGAATGATGCTCAGTTCTGATAATAAGGAAATGTTTCAAAGCTTCAATATAGACAAAGGCGCCGATTCCCTTGTTCACAAACTAATCTAAATTTAAGAATTCAGTGCATCTTTTTCTTTCTATTTCATTCAGAAAAGGACAGAAGATAAATATTAGTTTAGTCCTGTCAAATTAAGATACTCCATAGACAAGTTTAGACATGATTAAAAAAATGGTTACTAAAAATACATAGATTTACAGTCAGGCGCTGACTGATTTGACAGGACTAAACTAGTATTTAACTTCTGTCCTTTTCATAATGAAATAGAAAGAAAAAGATGCACTGAACTAAAATTTATTCATAAATTATTTTGTGAACAAAGGATTCGCCACTGCCTACTAGATAAGCGTAAATTAAAAATAGTTTCTGTGATATTATCTGATCTCTGGAGCAGACGAGGCCTGGAGTGGAGACCGCGTATAGGCAAGTAGTGTGTGTCGCGTAGCCTGGAAGAGGCATATGTCCAGCAGTGAACTGCGATAGGCTTAGTTGATGTTCTGCAAATTAGTTCGAAGTTCTACGCTGTTGTGGAACAGGCCATTAGATGGCAAAGTTCGAGAATGATTTATTTTTCTTTAAGTGCATTTTAATCATCATCTGCCTAGCCTTTTCAACTATGTTGGGGTCGGCTTCATTAAGTGCATTTATAACAAACAATAATAATTTTTAGCATTGAACAGTCAACAAGACAAACATACATTTTTGGTTTTATCTTTATTGGTTCGGAACACTACAAAAGATGAACGCATATTCTTAACTTACGTAGCTCTGCTGATACCAGTATACAGGGTGGCTCATTCAGAGCGGTCAGTATGGGAAAGTCTGAAACTATAAGATATACGAAGATCTGTTCTTAGGAACCATGTCATCGATTTTAATAAAAAGAAAAACTGCATTCATACATTTTAAAAAAACCTGTACTCAGCTCGGGAATCAAACCCGGTCGTTTTGAAAAAAAAAAACTAACACTATTTCTATTTAGATATCGATTGTGTAGGTCTTAAGCAGTAAATGTTTCTATGGAACATGATGTCTAAAATGAATAAAAGGCATTGTTTTCACATACTTTTATTTATTCCCTTAAACACTTGCAATCTTAGAAGATCTTTTAGAGGCCCTAGGAGAAATGTCAGCAGAAGTAAGAGAACAACTTTATTTTCAACAGGATGGAGCACCGGCTCAAAATAGTCGCATAGCTAGAGACTTTTTAACTGAGCACTTTTCCCAGAAATGGATTGGTACGAACGGCCCTATCAAATGGCCCGAGGTCGCTTGTGGGGTTATGTTAAGGATGAAACATAATGTGAAAACAATGCCTTTTATTCATTTTAGACGTCATGTTCCATAGAAACATTTACTGCTTAAGACCTACACAATCGATATCTAAATAGAAATAGTGTTAGTTTTTTTTTTCAAAACGACCGGGTTCGATTCCCGAGCTGAGTACAGGTTTTTTTAAAATGTATGTATGCAGTTTTTCTTTTTATTAAAATCGATGACATGGTTCCTGAGAACAGATCTTCGTATATCTTATAGTTTCAGACTTTCCCATACTGACCGCTCTGAATGAGCCACCCTGTATAATACAGAACAAGATTGTTATGTTTAACGTAATAATCGTACGAATGTATGTTTGCGGTTGATTCCATGTCTAATTCTCACAAGTTATTGCATATTTTGCCTAACAATGAGAAGCACTGTGATTTACTGTCATTTGAAATCTCATTCAAGTTAACTGGTTTCCAAAAACAGGTTTAACTCAATGTTACAAAGTATTCTCACTCTTAAACATTTGCCTCCCATACATAATATTATCAAATTTTGTAACTATGTATTATGAGCGACGAGCCTAACTTGCTTGAACTCGATGTTACCCAACATTCGCAGTGTTCTCATTTGACAGTCAACGAGGAGCTGTTTTTTTTTCCATAGATGATGTTTCATAATCATCTAAACGTTTTTAGAATTCTATAGAAATCCCAAACCGTAAATTTTCTCCAGCTCGCTAGTATGGGCGGCAGGGCGCAAGCACAGTGGTGTAGTCCAACGACTATTAACCGCAGGCGCGCGACCAAACTCCTGCGACAAGTACGCAACGTCAGCGTTAACATGGGCAGCACGCGCTGGCGACGTCGCCGCGTGCGCCGCGTTGTTGCGTGCTGGTGCAGACGCTAATACTGCGGGCATGTATTGCTGGACACCGCTGCTGCAGGCTACACATGGTAAGCTTTGCATTTGTTTGTTTTTTTATCCATAAAACACATTCAGCACTATTGACGTGGAGCAATTTTGCTGCTGGTTGGATGAAAGTCATCATCATCTGCCTAGCCTTTTCCCAACTATGTTGGGGTCATCTTCCAGTCTAAACTGATGCAGCTGAATACCAGTATTTTACATGGAGCGACTGCCTATCTGACCTCCATAACCCAGTTCTTGGGTAATGCGATACCCCTTGGTAAGACTGGTTGTCAGACTTTCGGGCTACTGACGACCCGTAACGACTGTCAAAGTTCCACGAATGACAGCCGGGACCAACGTCTTAGCGTGCTTTCTTTGCTGGTTGTATGAAAGTAATAGATAAAACATAAAAATAGAAAAAAAGTACTTGAACGAAGTTCATCGCGCTCGCTCCAGAAAACGGTAGTCAGAAGTGACTGTATAGTAAGTACACCCACAGCCGAAAAGTTGACATCACACGGACATGTGATCCGGAGGAATCAGGAACATGTTCTGAGGAATGTTTTAAGCATGAATGTGCGGGCTCTATAAGTAGGTGATAATCTGTAGATTATATTATATGGTTAGAAAATGGGTGATATCAGAGATGACGGCTGAGGCCCTTTGTACAGACGTACATTTTCGTGTAGGCACGGTTGTTAGTGTTGTATAGATCTCTATGGAAGCTTGTTGACGGACACGTTTTTTCTACGGCGTGAATTATGCGCCGCACCTTAGAGAAACCGTGGCGTGTACAAAGGGCTTAATAGAGATGTATGGAAGAAGAAGACTTACAACAGTGCTATTCTGTAAAAATCTCACCGTGAGAACTTAGGTGAAATGAGCTCTGTTATTCCCTAATGGTAGGGATTAACACTATTAAGTGCTCACTTATGATTTCACGGTGAGATTTTTACAGAATCGACCGGCTGCGCTGACACCAAATAAATTGGGATAAGGGCGGAAGGCCGATGATCCGAAAAGTTTGCACCATCAATTAAAACTGATCGACTGTAAATGTTTTATTGCTTGTACTTGCATTTAACATCAATAAATAATGTCATCAAATAAATAATAGCGTAAATAGCACGTAACTGGCGGAAATTTTGTCCACAATTTATATCCAAGCTTTGGCAACGGATCAGAACAGATTGTTAATTTTCAAGTGGAACTGCCTATTGAATAAAATGCTTAACCAGATCTTTTGGCACTAGTAGAACATTATGTCACAATATTACTCGTAAACCTGGAATCCAATGAGTGAAAATATGTAGTGGAAGAAAACCTAATTTAAGGATAAGTTAACCTAGATGCTACTGAAACTATTTTTTCCAGGAAAGCCAGCAAATTTGGCCGTTAAAAAGGCGCGTCGTAATATTAGGGGTCGTATGGCTTTTGGGTATTTTAAAAGGCCCGTCGCAGTATAGAATAGAATAGAACTCTACTCTTTATTGTGTACAACATATAAATTACGAAATTACAGACATAAATATAGTAGTGTAGTATCTGGGTTAATAGATGTTTTTGTATAATAGTTTCAAGACTACTATTGTCTATGGGATTTGTTTTGAAGCAACAACAAATAACACATAATAGACATAATTAGCCGTACTTTATTAACTATGTATTTAGTTATTGTAATATAAACTCAATAGATTATCCTAGATAAGTTTGTGGAACTAAATATATACACTGGGTATTGTTTAGTCTACTTCGTTATAAATAAACTGTATTGTGTTATGACTTGCTCCAAAGGCACGAAACTGAAATTACAAAATAGAAAAATGTAAACAAACCATTATTACTGTGTCAAAGCTATTAACAGTCATAACAACATAAATCGACATAAATAATTATTTTAATGCGAGAGTGAGTCTACCGTCTGTCTGGTGTGTTTTCATTACGAACTGATTTTGGAATACTCACGCAGCTGGCTTGGTATACAGGGAGCAGGGTCATCGACGCGCAAACTAACCATCCAGCGTAGAAAATTTTCGTCGCTCAAAATTTATGGAACAGGTTTTTTTTTTTTTTAAATAACCGACGAATAATGTCAACGTATGGGGTTCAGAATCATGTACCGAATCTATGGTAAGAGATTTTTTTGCGTCGGTGTCCCTGTCAGCCTGTATACCAGCTTAAAGATATTGTGGAACTGACTATGTCAAAACTATGCGCACGTTGAATTAAATTTAAATAGAGTATCTGTAAGTTTAATGTACCATAAGTAACGATGAATCAATACTGATATTCAACACACCATATCTTGGTGTTTTGGCCATGCATAGTTACGTTATTTACGCATCTAGCGTTGATTGACACCGCATAGATACTGTGAAGCTGGTCGTATCAAAACTAACGTCGCCACACGACGTCAGTGTTGCGTATACGCTCAAAGTAGGCTTACGCTAGATGCGAAGGACGCCTTGGTGGCCGGAAGATTCTCAACAATTATTTATCTCCCTGATCTACATCAATGACCATACAACATGTCTTAATTATCTTCCCAAATGTACAGTGATAGTGCTTAAAACTAGCTTAACGATAAGTTTACACTTTCGAGACATCGGTGCTTGAAATAGGCATTGCAAGCATCGCCTGTGGTACTTACAAGTGACCAGGGCATTGGTCGGTTTCATGAGACTGGACAAAATAAAGATACATCCGACTTATTCCTCTATCGTTTCAACAGTCGTTTGAAGACGCCACAATTATCGCTTCCTTATTTTTCGCTTTTTCATCACCCTTGATCAATTATTTTCAGGTAACCACTTCGAGATCGTCCAAATGCTGCTGGAACACAAGCCCAACGTGAACGCGCTAGACAGGGACGGCTACACCGCACTAGCCATCGCATGTAAAGAGGGCTACTACGATATTGCTTTGGCTCTTATTAACTCCGGCGCTTATATTAACGTGCAGGTAATTTACACACTGGCTGGTTACTGGTTAATCATTTTTATTAATACTATTTTTATTCACTGAGTGCTATTTATTTGTTGTGTAATTATTGTAATGATCTATCTATCTACTCAACCACATTGTTGTCTGTATCTTCTTTGAATAAACTATACTGTTACCATCTCCGAGCTGTTTTTCGACGATTAACTTCATGTCTTGTATTTTCGGACTGAATTATAATAAACTGTTTTTTAAATTGACGCTAATAAAAATACCGAGGTGCTTAAAGCTCATTGTTTCAGTGTTAACACTGTATGTACAGATATTAAAAAGAACTTTATAAAAATAAAAATAAATGTTATTCTTATTCTAGGATCAATCAAAAGACACGCCACTAATCCACGCAGTGAAAGGTGGTCACAAGAACGTAGTGGAGGCTTTACTGAAGAAACACGTAGACGTTGATCTGCCAGGCAAGGAGAAGAAGACTCCTGTATACACCGCCACTGAAAAAGGACATGTTTCGATACTTAAACTGCTGCTGGCTTCCAATCCTGATCTCGAACATAGCACTGTTGTAAGTAAAACGTTACTTTAGCACGTAATGAGACGGAACAAAATAAGAAATATTTATTTCAACTTAAATATTGTGTCATACATAAATTGAAGCAGTGTCCCCTTAAGTTTTATCTATGTACGGTATAACTGTCTTCGAGATGCCCTGCTTCTGCAGGACATCTCGGGCACACGCGACGTTAACATCACGACAATGCGAATTTATTTTCGATACAATCAGTCTAGGCCACTTTAGCGTAGCGTCTACGCGGCGTGAACGCGACATCGACCAACGCCAGATTCAAAAGCCTTATGTCCTTTAAAATGTTATTCAGCGAATAACCAACTTTCTATAAGAATCTAGTTACTTTTGCTTCTAAGTAAGTCTAATACCGACTGGGAAAAGCCAGTTGCAAAAATCTGCAATATTATTAATGTAATCAATACGTATGCCAAATACGTCACAGTCTCGTCGCCGGGAAATATGGCTAGAAAAATACCGTCGTAGTTAACATAACGTGATTTTTGCATACGTAATTATTGGGAAAAGATTGCCAATATTAATTTGTTTTTCTGCCTATTGGCTAGGTTTTGATTTACTGGGTTCAATTCTATATCATGATGGTAATCTGCACCATTCTCAGTAATTTTTTGGTGAAAACATAGTTTCTGATATTAAGTATTTCAATTGTTCTTTATTTTATTTATTTTTTATTTTACTAGCAATTGCCCACAAATTCGACACTCTTAAGGATGGTTTTAGTCCATCTTGTAAAAATGTTTTTATCCTCATTGGTTTATGCTATTTGTTTGTTAGGCAGACGCAGAACTGATTTTAAATAAAGATACTTTTCAAGTACAGACGCTAGCACATCAAGCTGCTACAATCTGTAAAATTTATTTAATAGATATTATTTTAATGACACCATGGCCTTTCCTGCAGCAAGAGCGCTGGTCGGATGGCACGGCACGCCAGCATTAACGACATCATCCGTCGGGCTCTTGTCACCGCCGGGGTGGCAGCTATTTTAGAACCCAATGGCTTGGCGCGCGACGATGGGAAGAGGCCAGATGGAATGACTATAATGCCTTGGAAGTTGGGTAGGCCTTTGGTGTGGGATGCAACCTGTGTCGACACCCTTGCGCCATCCCATCTTCCAAGCACGGTGGGCTATGCTGGAGCGGCTGCTGCAGGTGCGGAACACCTCAAACGGCACAAATACTCCAATCTCCTTGGAACATATATGTTTGAGCCGTTTGGGGTTGAAACACTAGGGCCTTGGGGTCCGAGTGCTCATCAAATATTTCGGGACATCGCCAAACGGTTGGTTGATTCTTCACGTGACCAGAGGGCTGGCCTATTTTTTGGCCAAAGAATCAGCATTGCCATCCAACGTGGTAATGCTGCCAGCCTTTTGGGCACTTACCCCATTGACAGCGATGCGGATGAATTTTTTGATGCCCAATGAGCTCCTGCCTTTTTCTTTATATATATATATATTTTTTTTTTGGTTTTTTGTTATATACTTGTATATAATATTTGTATATTTTTTAGTATTAATTAGGTATTAGTTGTTCTTTATTATTATTAAAATTAATTTAATAGATATTCAACTTTATCTCTAAAGAATAAGGTTTAAAGTACATTAGGAAAATTTTACAGTTTCGGGTAGCTTGATGAACTGGCGTCTGTACATTTTACAAAAAAAAAAAAAAAACAATATTATGTTTACTTATTATTACAATATTATATTTACTTATTACACAATTACCTGCAGTCTGGCGACACACCACTGATCCGTGCGGTGCGCTCACGCAACGCGGAAATGGTACAATTACTGCTGGAGCGAAAGGCGCGAGTCAACGTCGCAGACATCAGAGGTGACACGGCCCTGCACATTGCTATGAGGGCCAGGTCTAAGGTAATTCCGAAGGTTTACTACATACTTTATTATTAAAGAGCAGCGGTAGGCCAGTGGAAACGACTCCGTCTTACGAGTTATACGTCGAGGCCCCGGACCCAGGCAGGCGCTTTTGTGTAATTCATTTCATCAACAGTGCCCTCAAAAACAGTGATGGAAAACATCATAAGGAAACCGGCATCTGCTAGAACCAAAAATTCGAAGAGATGTGACATCTACCAACCCGCACTGGGCCCGCGTGGTGGATTACGGCCCTCTTCCTCTCACACAGAGGAGGCCTGTGTCCCTGATTATACTATGATTAAAAACTAAATATCG
The DNA here is from genome assembly GCA_949629135.1 of Eremobia ochroleuca. Taxonomy (NCBI): domain Eukaryota; kingdom Metazoa; phylum Arthropoda; class Insecta; order Lepidoptera; family Noctuidae; genus Eremobia; species Eremobia ochroleuca. Next base: position 12,916,086 of record OX451396.1, read on the forward strand.
ATAAATTGTTTCATGAAATGAGTCTTATTAACTTCGTCTCCAAGGCGTAAGCTGCGGGTACGGGGTTACTATTTTCTATTAGGATAACCGACAGCCTGTTAGCTCACTTTCGGGATCCCAGAGATTCGGTCAAATCAAAGTTTTTGAGTTGTACAATGTTGTGAGAATAAGCTTGTTAAAAGAATAATGTTAGAAGTATTGAATTTTATTTATTTGAACCGAACAACTTTTCAATCAGAAAAATAACAAGTTTGCAACAATAGAATAAAGAGTACAAACCACAACTTTTTGTGCATAGGCACACACCTAACAAGTATGAATATACATTAACTAAGTTGCGGCAGTTGAAACACCTGGCTAAATATATATACAGACATTTTGAAAAAACAACCACACAACCACATGTCTAACTGGTTCCAAAATAATGCCAAACGTCCTTCCTCAGTCATATTGCAATTAAAACGGTATAATTTAAAAGGATAATAGAACTTTTTCTACGATCTCAACAAAAAGTAACAGGAAAATATACAAATATTGTTAAGTAATGACTTATTAAATTATATTCACGTCTTCGACGATTATCGTCATAATATCCTATTATTGCATGGATGCACAGTTCAACATATTTTCCTCGTGTCATATTACAGCCAGCCTACGCTTAATTGCAAGTAACAATCATCGGTTGATGATCTCAACACTAACATTTTTTTTGCAGCAAATCGTAGAGATTCTTCTCCGCAATCCGAAGCACAGCCAGTTACTGTATAAACCGAACAAGCTGAATGAAACTCCATACAATATAGACATGAGTTATAACAAGACAATCCTAGGGCAAATCTTCGGAGCCCGAAAATTGAATACAAATGAAGACAATGAGAACATGTTGGGATATGAATTGTATAGCGCTGCGTTGGCTGATATGCTGTCCGAACCAAGTCTTTCGGTCCCGATCACTGTCGGACTGTACGCGAGGTGGGGATCCGGGAAATCGTTTTTGCTCAATAAACTTAAAGGTGAGATCATTTTAAAGCAATTTGTCTTCTTCTTTTAATGAAATAATAGCGACATTTACCATTTTGTCGAGTTAAACTTGGTACTTATTGAGGATAGATATGACTTGAAGAATGTGGTAACTATACTGCTTATTTTGTAAACAATAATGACCCGTATCTACGTCGTTCCGTAGAAATAAACAGTAAACAAACATGAACATTACTAAAACTTCGTGCGTCACTAAACCGAGACGTAGTAACAATACGCACACGTCCTGTCAACAATATACGCATTATTTTCATAAGTTCATGAGTCACTAAGACATATGACGTCACAAATACAATCAATGAGTAATGAAAAGTCCAAACGTTCCTAGGTACTATGAAAATGGCGAGCCATTGAAGTTGTTCGAGTTGGCACGCCGCATGGCATATCCGTCATGCCGTTTATTTTTAATAATGATTCATGATGAAGACCCTACAAATCAATCAGTACTTCGTCACACCCACTATCTTCCGCTGAAGAAGACTGAACAATTTGGAGGTGTTGAGCAAGCCAAAATGGTACACCTAAATTGTTATATTTGGCTCATTTATTTAAGTAATGATTGATCAAAAAGTATATCTGAAATAATAAATGAACTGTTAAACGGCTCATTGACTATTTTGCCTGGCAGTCTGACGGACAGGAATATTAATCACTAAATATCTGATAATGTTCCTACAAGCAGGTGGTCATTGTTGGCGCCGCGCAGACTGTTATACGTACAACTTTCACCATAACATCTCAGTGAAGGTCGTAGCTAATGGGCCGCTTCATACAATCCGCTAAGAGCCGGTTTTTTTATCCGTAGTTAACTTAACCAATTGTTAAAAATAGTAACTAATGGTTAAATTTTGGCAAAGTGTGTTTTTTGATCAATTGTTAGGTTATCCAATGGTCAAATAATTAACTATTAGTTGAAAAAATAACCACCTGAAGTTGGAGTGTTAGCAATATGGCGGATGGTCAACTCAACCACAACAGCTGTTTTGTACAAGTTTTCTTGTTGTCAACTTCATATTGCTCAAATATTATTTGTATTGTTTATCATGGATTTAAACATAGTTAGATATTATAATATGTCGGAAAGTTCATCAGATGATGATATTTTTGCGGAGTATGTGTTAATGAGTAGGCTGAAAATTTTTAGACCACGTAATATATCATTGTGGCTAGTGTTGTCACATAGAAAAATATTACCCCCAAAAAACATAAATATTTTTAGGAAAGGATTGTCATTACACTGGCAATATTAAGCTAATGGCTATTAAGCCAATGGTTAAACTTGACTATACTCAAAATAGATATTGAAAAACGAAATAGGCCCTTTAATATTAGTTGACCAGTTGACTGTTGTTAATCTAACAAATTGTTATACGGTGTTAGACTACGGATCAAGAAACCGGCCCTTAGTGTTTTATAAATACGAGATTAAAGGATTTTGAATAAATTAATAAAGTGGGCCAAAGTTGGGCCCTATCTTTATTAAAAAGCCGATCTAATAGTATGAATTTACAACAACATTGCGCATGTTAAAAAAACAGTTTGATAGGTAACTTAAAACTACTTACTTTTTGTTCGTAAACTGCGACTTTTGAATCGGCACCCTAATTGCGTAACACACTATTACTCTCAATTTGGATAATTTTGAAGCATATTGCTAATCCATTGCTCCATATGTTCGAAAAATGTGTCTGCTCAACAATGTAAATAACGTAATGAATTTTGTTGAACTGTCAAAATGAAACCCATTGCTACTGATAGTGTGTTACGCAATTACCCTGCGGGCCCTTACTTCACCATGAGCTTGTTCTCCTTTCTATAGAGGAGATGAAGAACTTCGCCCGACAGTGGAGTGAGACGGGGTGGGCGTGGTCGTGGGCGGTGTCGTGGGGGGCGTGGCATGTGGCGTTGTCTGCGGCCGCCATCACGGCCGTGTCGGGCGCACCGCCCTATGTTGCCGTTGGACTGTGCTTCGCTCTCTTCGCGCTTATATACATCGCCTTGTATATTCTGTGGTACACTGGGAATAAGTGAGTATACATACAAAACTTCTCTAAGAGAGTTAAAGGTTGCTGTAGTAAAATATATACCAAGACGAGTACTGCCCAGGGTGCGCCAAACGTAGCATCTCAGTAGAAGGTATTTTTCCACCCCTAACTGCCTCATTACAAAACGAGTTCTTACTTTAGTCTAAGCCTTTCGAGCCAGTTATTGGCACCGATTCCCTTGTTCACAAACTAAACTAAGTTTAAATTCATTGCATCCTTTTCTTTCTATTTAATTAAGAAAAGGACAGAAGATTCATGTATATTAGTTTAGTCCTGTCAAATTAAGATACTCCATAGACAAGTTTAGACGTGATTAAAAATTTGGCTACTAAAAATACGTTAATTTACGTCAGGCGCTGACTAATTTGACAGGACTAAACTAATATTTATCTTCTGTCCTTTTCTTAAAGAAATAGAAAGAAAAATATGCACTGAACTTAAATTTAGCTCAGTTTGTGAACAAGGGAATCGGCGCCATTGTATTTTAAACTTTGTTCCGACAAACGTAATGTTCTTAATCCGAAACTCACAACTTGGTACCTGACTAAGTTATGAGTTAGTTTTGTAATAAAAAACTGTATTGCAATCAGTTTTAGGTTTCTAGTTCAAAAGCGGGGTCGATGATTAAATCTAAATAAAAACCTCATTTTGAAATAAGATCGAAAGTTATTCCAGTCTCGGTTGTACGCATTCTTTTCTAAAGCCCTAATAGTAAATACGTTCTGTAAACAGCTAATTGTGTTTCTAACCTATTTACTTTTTACAGCGTTTTTATAGTAGAATCAGTAATAAAATTTAAATTGTGTAATCGTGTTATAATAATTTAACTATGTTATTACACTCTCGTTTATTCGAAACAAATTGATGTTTTGTTTTAATATTTACATTCCATCGCCATTTACTCAACTATCTGCTTTACCTTTATGAATTTTAAGTTGATTTTTGAGTGATCATTTGTACACGGTTAATTTATAATACAAGGGGTCCTAAAAAAAATGTTTGCAATGGAATTAGAACTTTGTCGTGTATGGCATTGAGTTTGTAGTTCCAAAACTCGATAATCACCTCGCATTCTTTGTTCAAAAATTCAAGGAACGTGGTTTCGTTACAGATATGAGTGGTGGTGGGCCGGTGGCGTGCTGTCGGCGTTAGGTCACAAGTTCAGCTCGCTGTTGTTAGCGCTGCAGGTCGTGTTCTGTCACCCGCCGGGGCCGAACGACCCGAGGGCTTTGCCGGCGACGCCTATAAGGTATGAACATTAAGTTTCTAATATTAGATAATCATTATAAAAGCAAATAGAAGGTTCCCACGCTTTTAAAAGCAAATTCGCTGTAAACCAGTCACCACCATCTGAAAAAGGATACAAACGACGTATTAGGGCCTATTACTTTACCTACAGGGTCAAGTTGACCCGAACGTCGATGCAGCGTTAGTCGATTCACCTTACCTAGAATACTCAGCCCCCTAGGCCTTTTAATGGAACATTCCATTCTTCGGCAATGACTCCCATCCAACCCCTCCACTTCTATCGGTGCAATGCTTCCTTCCGATTTTTGAGGAAGACATCCAAGGCATCCACAAAGGATTTAACAATAGGGATGATGACAATTTTTTTTTTATATTTTATACTCAAAAAAAATATGTATTTGCAAACAGTGCTAAAAGTTTTAAAGCGTGTAGCTTTTGTCATCGATTTTACAGATTACACAGTTTTTTTTTTTTTTTTCAATCATTCGTTTTATTATGCCTTCCGTGAAGTTAGATTATTTGTTCTAACATTTCTAATATTAGTCATCATCCCTATTAACAATCTCTTAAGAGGGTCTGATAATCACCAGACTCCCTATTTAGAAAGAGACACGTATGAAACTCAAAAATAGTAATTCATCCTTATTGTCGTACGTTACAGATTCCACTTCACGGAGGGTATGAAGAGCGGCGGCGGCCAGGAAGGCGAGGCGATGGTGGTGCAGATGATCGCCAGCCTGGGCGAGGCGCTCGAGTGTCAGTACGGCAGGGTGTGCACGCGGCTAGCGAGGGCGTTCAGGCCCAAGCCTGTATCTTCAACTTCGGGATGGAGGTGAGTTACAGACAAGACTGGATTTCTATAGCTCATAATTCTTATGAAAATAAATTTATCTCAAACCTCATAAAGTGTCAAACTCAAGTTCAAAGCATTTATTTAGTTAACACATTGAACGCCGTGGTGGTCACCAATGAGCAATAGCAATTATTTTGTTAATTCTTTGGATAGTAATAATAAATAATTATTTAGACTATTTTGGACCGTATAAGCCAGTGAAATATAATGTGTAAAATTTGTCGAAATCGCGAATCGGCGTCAGCCCAGATGGAAAGTATAGTGTGGACACCGGTGACCACCACGGCGTTCAATGTGTTAAAAAATTTACAGCCACTTTTGAATTGTCAAAGAGTCCGACCGTTAGTCAGAAAGTTGAAGCTAGTCCTAGCTAACCCATTCCAAAAACGTATATTGTCCAAAACGTTGAAGTCCATTCCTAAACGTGTAGCAGCTAACTTCATGGCAGTGGTAACATTTGCATTACGGAGATGACCCTTGCTGCTATTACACAAAGACGTGGTCAGTATCTACGGACATGCGGTTGACTGTACAAAGAACAGTATACATGTATTTTAGTATATTGTGTTGTTAAATAAAGCTGAATTCCATTACGGTCTCATTCCACAGAAATAGTTTCTTATGCATAGGTACATGGTGCCGGACAAAGTAGCAATAAATACGGCCTTGAGTTTTTGAGATGGGACTTCTGGCCGATATCTGAGAAATTGACAAGTTGAGCATAAGTCAGAAACAAAAATAACCTCGCTCTAGTTAAATATGTTTTTATGGTTACTATATACTGAATAATCCGCAAATATTGAAATCGTTGGGATTGCTCGTTCCAGAAAGGAGGTTACGGTTGGGACCGAGGGAAGAACTTTTTAAAGTTCCGGCAACCCGTACAAACTTATTAAAGTTTGCACCAGTGATTCAGTGGTGCAGTAAGAATACTGAATAGTGTCTCCCGGCGTTTGTACAGTCACCAAAGTAGTTAAGTAACCAGGGTCGTCGGATATAGTTGACGTTTAGTAAGAAACCGAAGGCTGTTTTTGAATATGATTTAATTAAATTAATAGAAAACGAACAGTTCATTTATCGAATTAAATTTTATTAAAAACCGTCGATCGGTTTCTTCAAAACTCCTCCCAACTATATCCGACGACCCTGGTTACTTATCACCTTTGCTAACTGTACATATTTTCCTGCTCTTTGGCGGGATTCCAAAGGGTGACACTTAGTGTGTTGTCCACTGTGTCACTTATGGTTTTACCCAGACCCGTTACTTGGGGCTGGTCAATTAGCGATTTGCGATTTATGACTACTGCCGGTCGATTCTGTAAAAATCTCACCGTGAAATCATAAGTGAAGTGAGCACTTAATAGTGTTAATCCCTAGGGAATGACAGCTCACTCCACGCTCACTTCACCCAAGCTTTCACAGTGAGATGGTTAAAGAATCGCACGGCAATTGTTAGCTTGGGTCTTACCTGTTAAAACAAATGTATGTGTTTGTGTTTTTAGTTTTTGAATAAGCTACTAACGTCCTACGAATCTTTTCAGGTGGCGTCGAGTTTGCTGCATTCCTCACATCGTCACGTTCGAGCTGTGCTTCACTTGCATACTCGTCGGACTGTGTGTGCTCATCATGTACTTAACCGACCGCGAAACAGAGCCGCAGTGAGTATTAGTTATAATCAGTTAAATTTCACCGTATGTGCCTTAAACCAAGCAATGTTGATTTAAATAAGAAGTATTTTTACCAATAATTGCGCTTAAATATTTAAAGCTTTTCTGACTCACATTACATAACAAGTTCAGTTCATCCCGTACGGCAATAAAAACCTCGAAAATTAAACGTCTGTTGTCATTTGAAAACAATGTATTTAAAGTCAACTTGGCAAAAGAGACCGACACAGAAAATACGCTTGCCAAAACGTAAATAAATTGGAATAATTTGAAATAAGGGGCAGCATAAAACTTTATAAATTATGAGGTATTCGCTAGACATAAGACACCAAACAAATTCCGCACGACGGCTCAATGAGTGAGGGTCGTCGTCGATCAGGCGGCGTGAAATTCAGCAGGGACTGATGATCGGCGCCTGCGCAGTGAGCGGCGCGGCGTTACTGGCCAACTTGTACACGTGTGGACGTGTGCTGGCCGCGCTGGTCATGTCACCGAGGGCCAGGCTGTCCAGGGCTACGAAGAAACCGGCGCACGCGCATGCGCCTACGCTCGCGCTGAGGCCTGAAGTGCAGGCTTTGACGCATGTGGTACGTACTATGTTGCATCTTTCTGGTTATAAAGACCTAACTTCCTGGTTTTCTCGAAGATAATTTGTGACGTTTGCCTTATATTTCCTTTTTCCGGCTTCTGAGAGCCTTGTCTTTGATCAGTTAAACGTGTTGCATGCAAATCGCACGTTAGCTATTTGTGATTGATTGCCAAATTATTAACTAAATGACAAAATGGAATCATGGCATTTGCGACCAAACTGAGATCATCAGCTCAAATTAAACTGGCACTCAGATCAAACAAAAAAACTGCACTAACGATATTTACCCCTTTCTCATTTATAATGCTGTAGAAATCCAACTCAAAGTCCTACAATACTAATGCAATACTAATGCTACATTAGAAAAAAAAAAAAAAAAACTCATGTTCTTCCATCCAGGTATCATGTCTAGACGCATTCACCGGTCAACAAACCCGTCTAGTAGTGGTAGTAGATGCTTTGGACAGCTGTGAACAAGAGAAGGTCCTCGCCTTGTTGAACGCGGTACACGCACTGTGTTCAGACCCCAAGAGTCCCTTCATACTACTGCTGGCCATAGACCCACATATCATCAGCAAGGTAAATATTGTCTTACTTTAACTTTAATTTAATCTGTGACGTCCTTTTGTTGTTTTGAATATTTCACCTTCGATTTTGTCTTTAAACTGTATTGATAAATCGCTCTTTTAACTTTCCACATAAAAAAAACGGTTGAGTAACTAAAACAATGTAATTTGCGACCGCCTTGGGGGTAAAACCGACTCGTATCCCATGACGGCAAACGACATGACGCTGTCTGAAGACGTCATGCCACCGCTCCGGTTCCGCATTTTTCAATGTTTCATATCTGCTGGTCGTCCCATGACGACACCCACATTGGGACGGCCACATTTCTGTGGCAAAATGTGGCCGCCATGTCAACAGAAAATGTGTAAATACCACTTATTCACATTTTGTTGCCTTATACTGTCAGTGATATATTAATACAGGTCCCATCTCTAGGTACTGTCTCTGTTACCGTCATTCACAATCATTAAAACTGTCACCATAGGAATTTTAATTCAGGGGGGAAGTCAGACCCAAATAAAAGTTCAATAAAAACTAAACGCATATTTCTTGCTTCAATGGTTCCTATATGATTTGCGTCTTCATTTACCCCGCCCTTGTATTGTTTGTCTTCTTTACATGTAAAACTATGATTAACATAGTGTAAGCATATAATAGAAGGTATTTATAGCAACAGTTTCTTATTAGTGTTATACATTTCATACAGGTTGCTTGGATGGAGGTCAGTTAAGCCCGTCATGTGTTTGGTGTTAACCTTATACCTGTTAGCTTTGAACTCGATGTTGTGTCGAATCCCTTTATCATGTACAGTGTATTTTGTCTTACTTGGCTTATTTGGTAAACGAAAACGGTAGGCTAATTTTAAGGTAAAAGATCACACATCAACATACCAATGTTCATATGGTCAAAAACAAATGCAATATGACACTGCCATGTTATCCCAAAATTATGCAGTAACCTATATTGTGCTAATCATAGCTGTGTGAACGGGGCTTAAGTCAGGTAGGTACATATAAATGTCTTGGTCTTTGCAAAAAACACGAACGATATGAATTACATCCAAAACTGCTTGAAATTAACCATTAACAAACATTTTACATTTTCTGAAAATCTGTATTATAGTACGCCATATTTGTTTACCAAATAAGATAACTAAAGAAAAATACAGTTTACTTGCATGATTTCATCAGAATATTTGTTAAACTTGTCAGATATATATTTTAACCATATTATTATGTGTTGCATGTCATTTCGTTAGGATGTTTCATGTTATTGTTTTTTTTTATTTCATGTGCGACCCGTGCGTAATGTTTTCGTTTAGGATTTCGCAACTTGTATAATAGCAAAATTAATTTAACATTCACAGTTCTGGGTCAGGCCTTTCGGGTTCCAGGGCGTCTTGGTCAGTTTTTTATAAAAATTAGAACATGCTCCGGAAATTACCCGATTCCCCGGAATTCGGACAGCTCTGACCCTAATATGAAAGGTTCAAAACAATTTAATGTCAACTTTTTTATCATTTATAATAGTACTAATCTGTCGTATCTGGTCTTCCTAGCAATCCTGGCTACCCCTTATTGTTTATGTCTCCAGTGTAATGTTGTAGCTTTTATTCTTTATTTAATCTAAAAGTAAACTAAGACATTCTTCGGAGATAATAAATTCAGATTATTCACCTGGGTATCGGTTACGCGTGCATATTATAAATATACATGTTTGATGGAGTACAGTGTTAGTTTTCGAGTGTTGTTTGTGTGTATAAAATGTCAGGCAAAGAGATATTTATCTTATTGCCAATTGTACAAAATTTTTACAACACATTACATTGATCTTACTTTCTCCATTTTATCGAACATATTGATTGAAATAAAAACTCTTTAATTAGCATTTGGTTCTGGATCCCCGTGAAAGAAACCTTAAAAAGGACTTTAACTTTTACTACACATTCTTCAAGGTTCAAAAGTGTGGACATAAACAAACTAAACATCGTAAAATACCACAAATAATTTACTTATAGAAAACTTTTCTGTTTGATTTTACAAACTATACTACATATTTAATAGCTCATCTATGTCACTCGCCCGTTCCGGGCGGATACACAGATTAACGCGTCTGTGTCCCGCCCGGAGCGGGTGGTTAATCACTGTCATAATAAATTTGTTTATTAAAACTATCTATCTCGCTCAAACGGCCACAGACGCGGTAATCTGTGTACTCTCCCGGAGCGGGCGAGTGACACAGATGAAGGGTTATAAGCATACACAACACACACTATAATATTTCCGAATATTTCGAGTAGGCAGTGGAAATAAACAGTCGTCGAGCCTTCTGCGAGAGCAACATCGGTGGATGGGACTACCTTCGCAACATGGTACAGCTTCCGTTCTACCTGCAGAACTCTGCATTGCGCAGGGTCAAGGCTGCTCAGCTAACCGCTTCGAGGAGGATGCAGATCATCACCGCTGATGACTTCTCAACGTCACTACAGAGATCCGTGAGTGTTTATGATTGTTTAACATCTTGTAAAACTGCTTTGGTATGCTGACGTTGGATATAATAGATAGCAAGTACATTTTACTTTATTAGAGACGGAAAAATCCAATGCAATTTAATACAGTCAAAATTATACAGAAAAGTGACAGTCACAGAGTGCCTCAGAATTTTGTAATTAAGAGAAAATTCAATAATTTCTTGCATCTCCTATTTATTATTTTCAATAGCATTGCAGGTAATATTGACAAACAACTTGTTGACGATTTGCACTCTGTCCACTAGGTTAACCGTTTTTTGACAGATGAAACTACTGATTGCAGCAACATTATAATAACACACATTTCGATAATTTCACTTTAATTAGTATGTAGTATTAATTATCGATTTTTTGTTGTCGAAAAAAAATTATGGTACGGATTCTATGCCTGTGTTTCTATGTTATTATTAAATACAAAACAACATAATTCTTGTTTACTTCAATTTCAATTTTACAGGTTTTATAGCGGAAATCAGCGTAAACATAAAGTATGCACTGGTTTGCCATATCAATTGTGTTGTATACACATAAATATTTACGACATATTAAAATACAACGTTATTTATTCATAATATTTTATGAAAGTTTTAAAATCGAAATAAAACATTAACATCTTGTTTATGGTGCCAAATCCGTATCCTGGAAAATAATGTAAATATTTTACAAATAATGTCAAATAATATATATTTTATTGATATTTGAGTGGATGCAAGGCCTTTCTATACTGATTTACTTATAATATAATTATTATTATTATTTTTGATTTATTGATTTGAACCGAAAACCATCGATCCCATCACTTAGTACGATAGAATGTAATTTAATACGCATAACAATTATATTATTTTTTTTTGTTAAGACGGATACACGTACGGTATTATAATGTCTGTAAGAAGTCATAACTAACATAATTCAATAAGATAAGGCAGTTTATATATTTATTTTAGTATGCATTTTAAAGTTAACCAATTGCTAAAAACCGAATAAAAAAACCGGCCCTTAGGCAGCTGTCAATAAACGGTTAACCTAGTGGACAGAGTGTAGAGAAGAATCTGAAGAAAAAATATCCTGCAGAACTCTTCATGTATCAATAACCTCTGCCAACTAAAAATCAGTGCTGCTGACGTGTTTCACCAAGCAAAGACAAGGAGAAATATTCAGGGTTGATAGCCAACCTTCAGTAATGATGAAGTAGATTATGAAGTAATGATGAAGTAGATCAGTCTGCCTAGCCTTTTCTCAACTATGTTAGAGTCGGCTCCCAGTCTAACCGGATTCAGCTAAGCCGATACCAGTATTTTACATGGAGCGACTGCCTATCTTGCCTCCACAATCCAGTTACAGGGTAAAACGATACTGCTTGGCAAGACTTGATATCAGACTTTCGGAGTTCTGACTACCCATAACGACTAGATCTACGAATGACAGCCGGGAACAACTTTCCGAGTCAGGGAGGGGTCTCGATATGTTATGGACACATCCACGGACCAATCTCGGTAAGCTTTGCTTAACCTTAAAAACATTACATTTTGAATCTTCGCGGCGAAACTAAACGTTAGACAAATGCAGCAGTAAAGCTCTTGAAAAAAGAGCAAAATAGTGTGTCAAATGCAAAGTACCATAAAAATGTCAACAATAAATATTAGTTTTAATATCCCAGTGTTTTATTTTTAACATACAAGCCAGGAACTTCTGCCCTATAAAAGGTTAAACAAAGAACTAAATTAAATTAATTTACATTCAGGTATCAGCCCGACGATTATCCTCAACATCAGAACTCATGTCAAGTCAGGAACGCATCAAAGGCCAAGCGGCCCGCGAGCGTCGCCTCCGCCCGTCGGAATCAGTCGCGTCGTCAGTCGCGTCAGGCCTGCATCGCGCGGCGGGCGGGGCAGGAGGGGCAGGAGCCGCGGATCTCAATAGAGTGCTGCTGACTGATGACTACTTCAGTGACGTCAATCCTAGGAGCATGAGGAGGCTCATGAACGTGCTTTATGTTACTGGTGAGAATTTTTTAGTGGTCTATCTTTCCCGTTTAAATTACGATCGCTCAAGCCATGTTAAAAATGACTTGAAAACCAGTGTAGTGAGCAACCCGAATACTACCAGTATTCGGGTTGCTCACTAGTAACAGTGCTGGACGTACCGCAGGCGCATGGCATACGCCATTTTTTGTGATCTGATTCACAAACAAGTTGTAGACAAACCAGGTTGTATAAATTTTAACAGCCATAGTTAATAATGTTTTTCGACTTGATTTTAATTAACCCTTTGGAAAGTGGATCCACGCGAGACATAATGACTCTTTAATTTTTTTCTGTAATTACGGCATTCAACCGGCTAAACACTCCCCGAAAGCATGAAAATTAAGGACGAGTCAAAAGATACCTCAAAATTCATTAAAATATGCAATATCATTTCAATAAACATAGCTGAAGGAATAAAACAAAACCTATTCTTGTCCATTCTATACATAAACCACAAACTTCTTTATCCCAGGTCGTCTTCTAAAGGCATTCCAAATCGAGTTCAACTGGTACCAGCTGGCTTCGTGGGTAAACTTGACGGAACAGTGGCCGTTCCGCACCTCCTGGATCATCTATCACCACGAGACCTATGAGGAGCACATCGATGACTGCACTTCGCTCAAGCATATCTATGACAAGTGAGATCCTTTTATCATTTCGTGATAAATTAGTGTCTGAAATATGTTTTTAACCGACTTCAAAAAGGAAGAGGTTATCAATTCGGATGTTTAAATATATATATGTATATATTTTTTTTATGTATGTTCGGGCATAACTCCGTCATATATGGACGGATTTGCAAAATTCAGTTTTGTTCATTTCGAAATGGTCCCATTTAAATTTCGTAAAGATCTGGTGATGAGTTTTGGAGACAAAAACACAAAAACGGAACTCTTCAATAAATACCAGTAAAACAACCGTGATTGCTGCTATCGCATATGTATGCATTGTTTACGCAATCGCACAACATAACATCACGTCTTTACCCTAATAAACGCAGATGCAGCTTCCTGTCAGTGATATTTACATAGCAAATAGTGTTATATGAATTTGTTTGGGGTAGGTACCTATAACTCAAAAGTGTTTTTTTTTTAAACCGACTTCCAAAAAAACTACAAAGTGAAAAAATACTTTTATTCCGGAAGTCGGTATCAAAAAACAAAAATGCGGAACTAACGACATCGACTTTGAAAATTAAAGTCTAGTAAATGTAGTAAATGTTTCTTAGTCTTTATTTACTTGGAAATCATTAGGTGGGGTACGGTATGCCAATGTACGGTCACCAAAGCAGATAAGTAGTCTTCGGTTATAGTTGCAGTTTAGTAAGAAACCGAATAAAATTTAATTTAATTAATAGAAAACAAACAGGTCATTTGTCAAATAAAATTCATTCGAAAACATCCATCGGTTTCTTACTAAACTTCAACTGTATCCGACGACCCTAGTTACTTATCTCTTTTGGTGACTGTACGTATGATAGAACGTGCTTAGCTAAATGTCGAAGAAAATCTTTCAAAACTTTACCACTCCGGTTGCTTCTAAATCATGATTTCGCAATCCAGATTCCAAAACTAGTCTGTAAGTAGATACGGAAACAAACACCTGATGACTGGTCTATTTATTATTAGTCTGTGGTCTATTAGGCAGTTTAATCATTATTTGTAAAACAAATTGTAAAACAAAAACTGATAACCAACTTAAATTGTCTATTTATTCCATAGACATATATATATGGACTGGAAATACCTACGAAAAAAGGGTGCCTACCTACAACTCATATTGTCTCAAAAAATGGCTGCCATTGCTAGGGTTGTATCAATCAAGGAACATTGGTGTTACTATAACGAGTATCGATACTAAATACGAGTCGTACTAGTTATCACGTTTGGATCATAATATAGTATACTAACTTATAGTCCGTTCTAACTAAGGTTGCCTACTTTATAGTAACGTATCCTAGTTTATTTTCGATAAACATACTTTATAATTTTGCATAAAAATACAGTATGCGAAAATACTTTATTTCTAATCTTTTGTTATGCGTAAAAGACTCATATGAACTATTTATCGATAGGTACAGACGCCAGCACATCAAGCTACCCGAAACTGTCAAATTATCGCAATCAACTTTCTTCCCTGAAAATAAAATTAATGCCAAGTGTTTTTTCGGCACAGAATTAAAAAACACTTTTTAATTGCATCACGTTTACGTATTAAAGTGAAGGAAATCAGCGTGAAGAGATATGTATCCATATGCCCAAAAACTGGTGCTTTCGCATATTATACCTTTGGGTTGGAAGGCCAGAGAGCAGTAGTTTCTGTTAGGTATGCGGACCCTAGTGAAAAACAAGATAATCACTAGGGTGAATGAATAATATAAACTTCCCATCACATTCTCCGTGAATGGGATGGGATGCTTATATTATTGTGTTAATGAGTGGTGGAGTAAAAATAAAATAAAAGTATTTTTTTTTGCCTTTGTTTATTGGTATGATAATGATTAACAAATATAACGTTCAATTATCGTTCAAATATAACGTTTGATTAGTAAAATAGGCTTACAAAAGTAATACTTTGCGAATGCGATGCTTTGAGCATCTTTTGTGATTGGTCCAAGGCATTCAATTGTATTCTTCATGAAACCTTAATCAGGAAACTTCGCCACTACGGAATCCGGAACCCTCTCTGGATGACTGATGACTCTTGAATTAGTTTTTTTTCAGTTGCCTGTAAAAAATTGGTAGTAATATTATGATAAGCAATATACGTATGATTTTTTTGCAGGCCTGTTGGTCTAGTGGTCAGTGGCCCTGACTACTATACGCAAGGTCGTGGGTTCGATTCCCACCCAGGACAAATGTTTGTGTGATGAGCACGATCATTTGTTCTTTGTCTGGGTGTAATTTATCTATAATATGTATGTATTTAGAAATATATATGTATGTTTATCAGCTTTCTTAGTACTCATAGCACAAGCTCTGCTTAGTTTGGGACTAGATGGCGTTGTATGAAAGTTGTGGAATATGATTTATTTATTTATTATTATTTTTATATATGTAATTAATATATATCTATTTATTTATTTCAGGCCAAACGGCCAGGCTATTATTAATCAATCATTTTAATACACATTTACCAAAAATGCTGTGGGAACAGAGTTATCATGTAATCTCATTACATCAAGTGTTCTATTGAAACAGCTTTCTTCAAAGTGAAGTGAACAGAGGTACCATTCTTTATGTCGGGGATTAATATTTTCTTCACCAATAGCCTCTAACCACTTTTTCTTTAGTCCTTCCTTTTTAGGAACCCTATAAAAAGTGCAAGTATTTTTATCAATAAATAATTTTGGTTACAGCTATATTATATTAGCATATGAAACTAAAATCAATAGGAAACGTCAGAATCTATGTGCACGGTTCTAATTGGTGGTTTCTATGGAGAAGAGTCGGCAAGAAACTCCACGGTTACTCAAAATAATTGGCTTTTACAATGTTAATAGGTAGGGGAGGACAGTGTAGGCCTGTCAACAAGTACCAGGTACTTAAAAAAATAGAAGACATTGTAAAAGCCAATTGTTTTTAAAAGAGTAAACGTGGAGTTTCTCGCTGGTTCTTCTGCATAGGAAACCACCATTTGGAACCGTGCATCTAGCTTCTGACGTTTCATAAGTGCCCATGTAGGTTTATGTGAAAGAAAATATTTTGATTTTGGTGCTGTGAACCACGGGCTGGACCTAGCAAGGTCAATCGGAGCTAATAAGACGCAGGACTATTTATGTTAACATAGCAGAATATACCGATATCGTTCCAGCGGAGGAACTAGTTCCGGAAACTATTAGGCAACGGTACAACACTATTCTATTATGACATATTATTGTAAACAAACGAATGAATTAACAAAATAATAAAAAGGTCTGTTATACGGAAATTCACCCAAATATCAATACTTTAGCCATAAATTCATGATCGCGTTACAATTATATCATCGAATGTCTATTATTGTATGTGTTATTGCATGAAAACCGGCTACTAACCTGTGCAAAGAAAGTTGAGGTTGATTTTCATTCTTCCTTGCACCACACTTCACAATACAACACACAGGCATGTTGAATTGCTGTTTTTCAACATTTACATGCAGTTTTAAAGGTAAAGTCCTCGTAATTTTCTCGCAAATCTCAATAATACAAAAAATAAACAACCATTTGACAGCTGAACTACCACGAAACTTGGCGACAAAGATGGCTGCTCTGGCACCTACCTACAACCGTGTATAGAATAACAGGGCATCTCCTGTTATATCCCATCTCAATGATTTATTCAAATCATCACTGTCATGCTTTGACATGTGTTTAATCATTTCTTTTAGTTTATTCATTGCGTTATTTACGTTGTTGAGCAGAAACTATTATATAAATATATATTATATTATATAAATATAGAAATTTACGTTGTGGAACATGTGGTTCCGAACATATGAAGCAATGTATTAGCAAAATCCTTTAAAATGATCGAGCTTTATAGTGTGTTACGCAATTAGGGTGCTGATAAAAACCGTAGACTTTAACATGAATATTCTTTAACATGAATATTTCTTCTAAAGTTTTGTCTATTATTTTTACTTCACTCAGTAAACTACATGAATGTCACAATCATTTGATGGTTAATTACATCTTCAATGTTCTTTTAATCAGAGTAAAACCTCTAATGAGCGGTCTTCGCGAGGCGAGCACGCTGATGGAGCTGGACCGAGATGAGCGCAAACTGGAAGTGTTCCTTAGTTTCCATCGCGCCACGCTCACAGCCGCAGATCTCAAGATATTCCTGCCGTTCACCATCAACCTGGATCCTTACATCAAGAAACTCATCAAAGGTAAGGGCTCCCCAACTATAGGGTAACCACAGGAATTTAATGGGTTAGCAAAAATAGAAGTTGTATTAGTCTTTCTTTTTCGTTTCGACGGTACATCTATGTTTCTACTTTTTGGATCCAGTAAGGGCCCTTTCCCAAGGCAAGATCCCGTTTTTTGCAGGTACGGTTTTTTGCAGGATCCCGTTTAGTAGTGTACGCGTTTAAATATATATATTCACACAGGCATCCTGTTTTCCGGATACTGCAAACAGGATGCAAACGGGATCTTGCCGTGGGAAAGAGCCCTAAGGGGACATATTTATTGCAGCGTCAGAGTCATTGTTCAGATAGTCAAGGGTGGAAGTGAACGGAGATTCGGAATACTAGCAGATGGGACATAGTCTGTTCAAGAGCACCACTCTCGCACTGGATGTTGGATGAATCGATGATGCCCCATTTCGTTAAATTATGTTAGAAGCGGCCTACTCGGATACGCAATCGATTCATTTACAGATAGGCCACTGCGCGACCGGGAGGCATGTGTTTTTGGGGCTTTAAGTCTAGAGGTTGTGGATACATTTCTTCCCACAATTTACTTTGCTCTATTAGGTGCCTTGTCTTGGGTGGACTGTGTGGAGCGTAAGAAACTTTTGCGACTTGTTAGTCTAAGTAGTCGAAGTGTAGTTTAGTAATGTGTTAATATAAAGTTTTTATTTGATCACAAAAGAGAAATCAATCATTGTCACCGATTCTCTTGTTCACAAACTAAATTAAATTTAAGTTCAGTGCATTTTTTTTCTTTCTACTTTACTAAGAAAACGACAGAAGATAAATATTAGTTTAGTCCTGTCAAATTAAGATACTCCATAGACAAGTTTAGACGTGATTAAAAAAAATCTACTAAAAAATACGTCAATTTACGTCAGGTGCTGACTAATTTGACAGGACTAAACTAATACTTATCTTCTGTCCTTTTCTTAACCCTAGAAGCCTAATCTATGCCTGCAAGGCATACACGAATATCATTTGTCTCTTTATTAGTTATAATTTATAATAGTGTTGTTTTATTTTTAATTTATATTCCAAATTTAAATTTCTGCTAAATAATATTTATAAAATAGGGCTATTTCTGCATACAGATTGTAATTTATATATGTACGCCTCTGAGACGTATATTAAGGCTTTGTGTACGTCCGAAATAGATAAGGCTTCTAGGGTTAATGAAATAGAAAGAAAAAGATAAACTGAACTTAAATTTAGTTTTGTTTGGGAACAAGGGAATCGGCGCCATTGTCCAAATAATACAATAAAAAATAAGTTTTCTCATCCAAAAAATACAATTGAAATTAAGTTCTGTTGCCGCCATTACAAGGATGTACGAAATTGTATAAGTAAGTAGCATAAATCGAGAAACCCTATTTTCCTACATAACAAGCTTAGCTTCTCCTACATTTCGCCACTTTCTTTGACCACAGAGGAACAACTGCAGAGTGGTGTGGAAGAAGACACGGGTGCGAGCGCTGCGGGCGGTGCGGCCGGCGTGATGTGGGGACAACCGCATTCAAAACAACCACACTCCAAACTGTTCCCCAGGAAACACGTAAGAATCAATATATTATCATTTTATTTTTAATAATTAATATTTATCTATTTAATTAAGGTTCACCAACAGTTGCTACAGATAGTATAGAGATAGGAACATACAAGTAATTGTTTCTTAAATCCAACTGCACAACCAATTACAGGCAAACACCACATGCATGCATGCATGCATAATAATTAATATTACAATACAAAATAATCCATAACAATAGTACTGTCAAATTATTCATCAATTGGGTAGTTGCATGATATTGAATATTATATATTCTAGTAGATAATATATCCACACATGTAATACAATAATAGAATTCGAAATCAAATTTGAAATCGGTCGAAAAATAAAAAACTTATAACTTATAGAAACTTTTTGTCTATCTCTTATGTAATTTACATGGCGATACTGAACTATGACGTCACAATTCAGTATTTCCCTCTCTGTCTAATTGAGAGTTTTGAACGCTCATATCTTTTCAATTTTTAATAATATTAAAAAACTGTTTATATCAAGCTATTAGTGAGGTAAAAAAGCTTCAATTTAAATAATAAAAAAAAATTAGTCAACTCGCGGATTAACGAATAAAGCAAGTTTATTTTTCTATCGTTATTTATTGTAATTGACGTCTTCTCAGTCGTTGGCAGCATCCACATCAGTCTTGTCTAGGTAGGGCTGCTCCATCATCGAAGCCGAATAACTTGGCTATTTGTTTAAAATGCAGATGCTAGTGGCACGTATTATTGAGAGTTTTGTACCTTATCTTCACCCAAAATGATATATCAGGTGATATACCAAAATGATATGTAAGCACTCCTGATATATCATTAAACAAATAATGTATTAGTATAATGGCGCTCGAAAGTGCGTTCTGCTTCACTACTTTAGGGTATGGAGTTTTTCATATTCAGTACTACATATCAAAGCAGGTGAACTTCTATTGAGAGCCTTACATCTAAAAAACTCTACTGTGCTATTTTAGTCTGCGTATCATTTAAAACGAGGTCAATATGAGCTATATTTACGTGTCGCGTAATTATTTATTTAAAATCGTGGCGGCTGAAGTGATTTGTTTAAAAATCTTTGGAAATTAAACTTGCGATCGAATTACCTTGCAGTAAAACAAATAGTATTTTTTTAGGAAATAGCTACTATAATACTAAAAACATTCGTCATTATTCCTGAAAACATTTGATTTGGATTAAAATAACTTTATTTCAGTATAAAATAAATATAAGTTTAGATTGAAAGGAATCTTCCAATGAGTACGAAAATATGATTCTCGCAATTTCGAAAAATATACTATAAATTCCTATGTTTGCGACCTATCTAAGAATCACTGATTCCTTGAAATATCATACCAATTGCAGGTTCCAGACTGCTAGAAATGCTATAGACAGATGCAATAAAACTACGCCATTTTTTACCCGATATTTTCATATCCCCAGCGCTCATCCCCACCAACACAGTCAGCAGCAGCCGGTCCCGTCCCCCCGCAACAGATGTGGGTAGGCTGGGCCAACACCGGCACCGGCTTCGTGCCGCAAGCCATCAACCCGCAACACTTCCCGCAGCCGCAGTTCCAACAACAACCACAACAGCAGCCGACGCAGAACCCCTTCCACATGATTAGGACTGCCTTCCCCGCGATGGTACGTTGTTTTTTTTATAAGACATTTTTACTGTTATAGTATTTTACATCGGTACAAGAGAAGGTCCCGGCTGTCATGCGTGGATCTTTGACAGTCGTTACGGGTAGTCAGGAGCCCGAAAGTCTGACAACCAGTCTTACCAAGGGGTATCGTATTACCCAGTAACTGGGTTGTGGAGGTCAGATAGGCAGTCGCTCCATGTAAAATACTGGTATTTAGCTGCATCCGGTTAGACTGGAAGCCGACCCCAACACATTTGGGAAAAGGCTAGGCAGATGATGATGACAAAAGAAACATATAGCGATGTACACTTGCGGATCAAAAAGATGAAGCGTTGTTTATATTGCTTTCCTAATTTCCTGTGACTTTTCAGACCTGTCGTTTTTCAGGGCACTCTTTATTTCTATACAGGGTGTAAAAAGACACATCAAATAGCCGTCAACTACGCATTCTGCACATCAAACTAAGTATCGTTGTAAAAAAATAATTGCTGGGAAACGAATTTTATTTTTGGTTTGAAAATTTGCTGTTTTACTACACTGTGCTTATGGGCGCATGCAACGGTACAGGTGTCGTGGGGGTATTATAACATTAAACATTTGTTTTCGTAAAAAAAACGTCAGTAAATTGGAATTTTGACCTTCAATATACGGCTTCAATGACGGCACGGTTGGCGCAGCAGTGGTCAAGCGATTGACTGCTGCGCTGCGTGTCGCGGGTTCCATTCCCGCACGGAACAAATATTTGTATGACCTACAAGTAGTTGTTCCGAGTCTGGCTGTTTGTGTATGTGAGTTTAAATGTTTGTAAACGCACCCACGATACAGGAGAAATTCCTAGTGTGGGGCAAAGTATAAAAAAATGTCTCCGTAACCAGAAGGTTCCCACGTATGGTCCTGTGCAAAAAAATGATTACAACGACGCGGAGTACACCTGACTCTCGGCTTACACCCGTTATGTCATAATTATTGTACCTATGTTAAACAAATGGATAAAAGAGCTACTTATTCTAATGCTGATTTCGAAGTCGGAAATATAAAAAGTTTCATGTGTGTGCAAGTAAAAATTGACTTGGGCCATTGCGTACAATTTTTGTTATGGGAACTGGGCTAAGAGTTTTTCCAAATTACGAATCGAAGCGCCACGACTTGAAGCACACTCTAAGTGCCTCGTGCCGTTGCTTTACTCGACGCAGCGGGTTTCTTCAAGCATTTGCGTATAGCTTTACATCACGTCTCGATGTGCAAATCAGTACTTACGCGATTCTTATTTAATTAATTGCTTATTACGAGGTTGTGCGTTCAAATCCGGGCAAGTATCAATGTGACTTATCGATTCATATGTACTACACGAGTTTATCTTGGACGTAACTGACATCGGTGAAAGAAAACATCGTGAGGAAACTCAGAATAGCTTCTGTCCGCGGCTTCGCCCGCGTAAAAAGTAACATTCAACTGCTATCCCAAGGGAACAACCGGGATAAAAAGTATACTATGTGTTAATCCAAGAAATGGTCTATCGATGTGCTAATTTTCATCCAAATCAGTTCAACGGCTTACACGTGATTGAGTAACAAACATCCAAACATCTTCACAAACTTTCACATCGCTCCTACGGTGCAAAAACGTCACTTATGCAAATTGTGTAATATTTCAGGAGAAGCGTTTGAAAATTCGGCATCCTATTATAATGTATAGTTCTTCTTGACTAAAGAAATTAACTATTTAAACTACAGCTTTGAACATCACATTAAAGTTAAAGGGAACATCTCACAATTTTGTAATAAAATAATATAAACGCTTAAAATTTACAACCCTCCCAAATTGCATAAGTGACGTTTTTGCACCGTACGTGCGACATTTATAATATTAGTAGGATATTATAAGTTTGAAATCACCAACCCATCTTAAGCAAACATAGTCAGCTTTATATGAGAAGAGGCCTTTATCCTGTGGGAGAATAATAGGCTGGTAAGTATTATTATAGTTTATCGTAATTTTTGTTTATTCCAGACGGACGTGCCGAACATCCGGCTGTCTACGCTGAGCGTGGAGCGCGTGTGCAGCTTGGTGCGCGACGCGCTGGGCGCGGGCGGCGCGGCCGCGGCCGGCGCGCTGCAGCGGCACAACGTGTGCGGCCTCGTGCTCGCCGTGTGCCGCCTGCAGGACCTGGAGCCGGTACGTATGTCTTGGGGCCCTTTCCCACGGCAAGATCCCGTTTTTTGCAGCGTATCGTATCGTATGTTTGAGAAATTTGTCTACTCAACAACGTAAATAACACAATGAATATTTTTCAATTGTCAAAATGAAAGCCTTAACTAACTGTTAGTGTGTTACGCAAATCCCCCCAGGCCTTACTGCTTAAGAGGATACAATCTGAAAGTTTACAACGCCGCAAATAGCTGTCAAATATTTCGATGTTTGGATTATTTCTTCAATATTACTAAAGATAATTATAAAATATCGCTACATAGTGCACTAAAATATTGATTATGAATTGCAATAAGAAGGACTTGCAACTAAATAATAACAGCCGCACGGGTCTACGCTTGCTGAGTTTGGCCTTTGTTGGTTGTCTTGTCATTCGTTGGTTTGCCTTGGACGGGTGGATTCCATTAGATTTCGAGACTCCTCCGTGTTCCGGAGAAAGCATGCAGCCGCTGTTATTCGTAGATCTTTGTCAGTTGTTACTACCCGTAAGAAGTTCAAAAGCCAGTCTTACCAAGTGGAGATACCCAGCTAAAAGCTGTATTCAGCTGCATCCGGTTAAACCATTGATTCCCAAAGTGGTCCAGGTGGACCCCCAGGGGTCCTCAGCCGCAACGCAAATTTCCATAGTTAGATCTAAGCTTCACATTTTTTGTCGAGTTTTGGGAATGTGGTAGAAATGTGCAGGGGGTCCACCGGAACCAGCAAAATTATTAAAGTTGTCTATGAGAAAAAAAAGTTTGGGAACCTCTGGGTTAGACTGTAAGTTAACCTATTGGAAAAAGGCAGGCAGAATGACACAAGCTGATATTGACCTGAACATTGCAAAAAAAAAAATTGAATTTCGCGGGCAGCCTGGCGCTTTCGCCTAAAATGGTTAATGTTGTATCAACAGGTTCCTTCTTCCGAGACAGTAAACAACAGTACAGTCAGGGAAAATGATTTCTAAGCAAATTGTAGGAGATTTATTTGTGCGCCGAAAAAAATCATATACTACCACAAACTGCTGCATAGTGTGCTAAGGTTCTTATTGTTTTCCTATAGGTTCTAGAGTTGCCGTTCGGTGACTGGGAACTGTTCAAGCTTCTCATTGTTAATCTCCGCGAGCTCGAAGCGAACATGCCGTCAACTGTACCGGTCGTTACAGGTGAAAAACTGTTATTATATTTCATCATAAAATTAGACAATACGATTTCTTCATTTCAGATAAGTAATTATTTCTATTGGGTCTAATTAGTGAGATTTGACAAGAAATAAATAAAATTGGATTTCAGTAACCCAAGAGTCGGTGATTGCCAACAAATTTATTCCCGAGGAGAATGCTCTATTTTTCGCACCTAACGCTAATATTTTCTCATTATTTGTCTTATTTCTTTCTAGTATATTCATGTATTTATGTACCTATATTTATCTGTGCTTATATTTATATGTAATTAGGTATATACAACGTGTAACGTTAAACGCGCAAAACCTGAAAATAGTTTGATCAGAATAACGAGCAGAATTAATTGAACCACTTTTTAATATAGGTCACATTTTTCAAAAAATCTTCATTAAAAACGTTGCCGTGTCTATTTATTAATAGGTCAAGCAAGCCAATGTCAGCGCGGCGCAGCGGCCCGGTTACGACTCCTCCCTCGATAAAGCGTCGTCGCAGACGCAAGAAACGATCAGAATGTCCAGTAAAACTAAAACAGCACATAAAACCTTTACAATTTTTTTAATGACTTATTTTCTCTGTGAAATAGGTCAATTGAATTAAAAATCAGTTGGGGTGTCTGAGGTTTTGCGCATTTAACGTTACACGTTGTATATTATATTTATATTTAAAATATTTATTCTTCAATTTTCATGATTTCACCTGCTACTGTTTGGCTCTGCATCACCCAAAGGTTGACTGGTAGAAAATGCCGATGGCATTAAGTCCGCCTCTGTACATTTATGTGCTTGAGGTATTAAATAAATAAAAACCATGTCGACCATCAAATTTATGGTTTATGATACTGTTAAATAACCGGGGAATACCTAGTTTATTTGCAGTGTCATACACTATTTGCCGGACTACGTGACAGGTCTGGGTTATGTTTTTATGCGTTCTTAACTATGTATCTTTGTATGTGGAATTCCTTATACCCTCGAACTGCCTCGAGGCATCCTCACGGCCTGATGGAATTTAATACATGAGTTGTCTATGGACTCGTTTGAGTCGCGCGAAGCTTATAGGCTAGGTTTTGTTTTTATAAAATCGAAATGGTAGATTTTAGACGACAACAATGTTAGGTCTTGAAAAAAAAAATTGTATGAAAAAAAATAATTATATAAAAAAAAAAATAATAATAACATTACTATGTGGGCTATCAAAATAAAGGGCTTGAGTAGACAATTCCAAAAATATAACACACTAAAAGGATCAAAATAAAAATAAAATGACCAAATCAAGACCCGACTGCAACTAAAATTCAAAACTAGCTCACTTTTCAGGCAGTCTGATGCAGTTGGTGGCATCACCATTCGAGTTTGTTTTTTTTTTTTTTTTTTTTTTTCAATCTAATCTCTTTTCATAAAAAACACAATAAATACGAGGACTGACAATTAAATTCCGGGAATTTTGTAATAGATTAAGAATAAATTAAAAATTGTCAAAACCAACCTGAGACACCTTCGCAGTAGTCCCCTCCTAATTCTATGCACCAGCGCCAACGGCGCTCCCACGCCTGGAAACAATTTTCGTAGCGCGCTTGAGGAATCTCTTTCAGAACTCGCGTCGTGTCCTCCTTCACCTCCTCTAACCCCCCGTGATGAATTCCCTTCAGGTGATTTTTCATTTCTGGGAATAGAAAAAAGTCACAGGGGGCTAGATCAGGGCTGTACGGGGGGTGCGGCAGCGTTGGAATGGAATGTTTGGCTAAAGATTCGCGAACAGCGTACGAGGAATGCATTGTCGTGGTGCAGCGTCCAACCATTAAGCGCCAAGTCGGGGCGAACGTGAAACACTCTGGACCGCAAACGCTTTAAAACTTCAATATAAAAGTTCGCATTGACCGTCTGGCCCGGTAACGGGCAACATTTTCGTCGGTGCGAGACGTGGAAGGAGCACCTTCCCGCGGATCGTCATCGAGCGACTCTCTTCCCTCCTTAAACGGCTTGGCCCACTCGTAAACGCGTGTTTTCGAATAACAATCATCCTTGTACACTGTCTGAAGTTTTTGTAAAATTTCCGCCGGTTTTGTCCCAAGTTTCACCAAAAATTTGATCGCACATCTTTGTTCGAAATTTACATCCGACATTTTCGCGACACGGGTACAAAAAGTAGCTTTGTTTAAAATTCTATAAAAACACAACCACGGCACCGATTGAGCTGAAATTTCGTATACTACTATAGAAACGTGTTAGCTTTCGAATGCAACCGAACGCGCCAGTGTTACCCGGGGGGACTCCAGAGCGAAATTCCCGGAACTTAATTGTCAGTCCTCGTAATATCGTCAATGGAGCGTCAGCCCAAACCCAACCTTCTATCGCGGGGGTATACGCGCCACAGCAACCGGTCATTTTGTTCGTCAACGGCGACCAAAACCTGTGAAGTGAGAACTCTAGTTGACCTGTACATTAATAGAAAAAATGTTTTTTTTTTTTAATGTTTCGATACGATTTTCTCAGCTGATGTTTCAAATTCAAATCACATTAATGACCAGCAGGTCATAATGATATTCAGTAGAATATTAAATGACTTGCTTTAGGTTAGGTTTCCATGACATATAATTTGACGTTAGCGAGCAAGTGGTGTAAAAAGATTTTTATGGGTATGAAATAACTTTTCTGTTATCCGCAGTATTGTCAGAAAAATCGACTGACTCAGAAGACAGAGAGTCTGCTAAACCAAGACACACACTGGAAACCCAACGCAGTCGGCCTTCGAATGTTGAGAAACAGGTACAAACACTCTTACTATTTACTTAGCTAATGTCCTTATTTGCAGCTCAGATACCAATGCTATGCAAAACATTATCATGTTAGTTTTGTGTAGATAAAGAAGACAAAAAAGAGTAAATATTAACCACAGTTTTATTTAATAACGGATTAAAAAAAAATTAAATTGACCACAAACAAGATAACTTCTATGATAATATATTTTTTTTAAGTATTTACCAAGCTAGCAAGACATTAATATATCGTATGTTTTACAGCCATACGCGGAATATCAGGTGATTATTAGAGTAAGGTAGACACACGTAGATTTCATGTAGAGCACGATCATTGGGAGTAGACATTATCTTTACCCATTTAGTATGTCGAACTGTCGATCCTTTATATTTGTGTAATCCTGAAGTTGCTCTCTCACCGGGAGCATTCGCCTGTAATGGAGTTCAGATTGGAGCATTACATCAGTGAGTGAGGATTACAGAGGTAATGGTAACATAGTAATGCTCAAAATCAGATCTTGGATTGTTACATTACAGGCGAATGGTCCCGGCTAGGGAAAACAACTGAATTTTTAGTGTCTTATTTTGTAACCGCTCGCAGTTCTTACTTTACTAGATTTACATATGTAGAAATATAAGATATGAATTAAAACAAAATCAGCTTCCAATTAAACATTTGAACAACAGTTTTCTCAATATCAAAACCTTAGTCTGTACTCCACATTTGATTACCAAATAAGACGAGCAGAGAAAAATACACTTTACCTTAGGGTTACCGGACCAGATTTGTATGTGTCCAGTATGGTAATGGTTCCTATGTCAAAGTACTTTGTTTTTTTTTTAATTAAAATTCAAGTCGGTCTATGGTGAATGGGAATGCATAGTTAATTATGTTGTTTGTTACTTAAATTTTTGTAGATGTGATCGTTATTGATAGATGGCGTTAATTGTTCAGTGCACTGCAGCCCGATTCTGTAACCATCTCACCTTGAAAACTTAGGTGAAATGAGCATGGAGTGAGCTGTCAGTGTCATCCCACCTGGTACTAGGGATTGACCAAGCATACAAATACAATCATAATCGGGTTTTTAATAATATTTTATGCTAATTCTATTGATAATTTTATATAATTTCAACGTACAAAAGTATTTTGTTTGTCAAAGCATTACTATTTTGTGGGTTTTTTTTTTTAAATAAAATTGCAAAACAGAAACTCAGTCAGGATCTCAATGTTGCTTTTTTTTTCTTTTTTTCCCTAATCTAGTCCTGACGATTCGGCGTGATCACTTCAGCCGATTCACGACATTTTGTGAATCGGGTGAAGTGATCACGCCACACAAACTACGTGGGATTATACGGGGGTTTTGACAACTAAAATACTAGCTTTTAAATTATATATAATGATCAATAGAATTAGCATAAAAAATATTATCAAAATCTCGATTGTGATTGTAAATGTTTGCTTGGTCAATCTATAGCATCAGTGGGATGACACTGACAGCTCACTCCACGCAAGTTTTCACGTTGAGATTTTTACAGAATCGACCAACTGTTATGTTTATTTGTTATAATGCCCAGTTTCTTTAACACTTTCACTGTTCAAAAACAGACACAATTATTTAATAATCGTCCTGGAATCATGGGATGGGAAAGGGTTACATGTTTTTCCGTTTGGTTATCTCATTGGGTTTATGTATTCAAATTATTAAAGTTAAACAGTCCATTATTTATTTCACCCAGTTTCTGAAAGGCCACACAATTATTTGTTCCTGTTTGTTACTGCGACAGGCTGACTGAAATAACAGCCAATCAAATCACTTGGAATCGAATTTAACTAATTGTCAGCTAATTTTGATTTTACTTCGAATGGAAAGGTTTATAGCAACTCGTTTTGTGGGTCATATTCTCGAGAGATTTATCATAAGGCTAACCGCACATTGGATACGGACTTTTATGGGACTAAAGTTTTGACACTCGTCATGTGAATACGCAAAATATTACTACAAAATTAAATTGATATTGGACAAAGATGTAGAAAATACCTAGTCCCAACAATTTTTGATCACGTACCAGTCGATTTAGATAGTAGCTGTACCGCAAAAATGTCTTTTAAAAATAAAATTCATAGATTATGTATCTTTCTCTAAAATATCATAAATGGAGATTCATAGATTATGTCGTACTAGTTTATGTTCGCGGCTTCGCCGGTGTGAATTGAAATGCCATTGCGCGGTTTAGGATGTTATTAGCTAATGCTGATAGCATTTAGAACTGCGTAGTGGCGTTTCAATTCACTACCTACTAGTCAGCCTTTGTGATATTGTAGAATATTAGTGTTTAGTTATAGTTAATGTTTATTCTTGTTATTGATGGAAAAGTACCTAAGAGTATTTACGTAAAGATATAGGTAATATTGTATATAAGAGCTACATATGCCAACAAACTGCTTTGCAGTTTGGCGGAAATAACATTTTTTTTGTAATTTTGTAATGCTTAACTAACGTTTAAGTATGTTTCATGTTCGTACAACTACACAAGTTCGTACGAGAACTTGTCCATAGTGCAGTTCATGTCACATAAGGGTCAATGTGTCAAAAGCTGGCCATAAGAAGCACCACTACCTTAACTGATTCTAATCTGGTGCAAAGCTTATTAGTAATTTTCAAAGTGCTATCATTAAAACGATAATTGGCGGCAGGTTACGCTGGAGGAGCAGATGATCTGCGGCGCGCTTCAGACGCTAAACGAGGAGGCGCTGGAGGACGTGCTGCAGTCGGAGCCCCCCTCCCACCCAGGTGAGCCCCTCCGCACCATCCGCGAGTACCCGCCCCCCTCGCCGCCCCCCGGGGACCTCGCCCCACCCCCTCCCGGCGACGAGCCCAAGCCGCGCCCGGACCACGTCGTCCTCAACGTCACGGATGATGTATTCATGTAGACCAAGCACATGCTGGCTATGTTTGTAATGAAGCAGATTCTTATCTGACCACATCGATACATTGACGATGAGCATCACGTATGTGAGGAATAATTTACGCTGCATTCAATTAAGATTTAAAGTTGTACGAAATGAGTGCTTATTATTCTTCAAAGCATACCTGCTGCAAAGGCATTTAAATGTGTGCCAAAATAATGATAATTATTTATATGCAATTTGAATTTTGAAAATTATTACTTAATTATATACTGTACTGGCTAAATAGTTAAGCCTGAGCAACAATTGCTTTACTTACACGGCTTTCACAATATATTTTAAGCATGATTTGCTTTGTCACTGTAAAATTGATATTTAATGTATTATATGCACATGGAACATAGAAAAGACATTATTGTGTTGTGATTTTAGAAATAGACTGCCCGTAAGCTAATCAGAATCGAATAAGAAATATGCATCCAAATATGAAACTCATACAATTTTTTTATGATTTCATTATTCTAAGTACTTACTACCTAAAACGATGCATATTTTCTATTAAAAATGTATTATTATTAGCAAAGATTGTAGTTAGTGTAATTTTAAATCTATTTGAATATTAATTTATTTGTTCGTAATTTGCTAATTGTATTAACTTTTAGCACTATATTTAATTATACTATTTGTCAGTTATTCAAAATGATGTTTTCTTTTTGGGTTCTATAGCGAGCTTTAATTTATATTTTGTAATATATGAGTACAATTGATACAAGGTGAAAATACACCCTGAAATTTAATTGGTTGTTTTCCCGCGGCAGAACGACTTGCCTTAAGAAGTACTTTCGAAGTAAAGAGTTAAAGTAAATAAATAACGATGTTTCTGTTTTAAAATAATTAAAAAAATATTCATCAACTCGAAAAAGTGAGTAACAATAGTAACTCTAGACGTAACTTGTAGGTACTAGGTACTACTCGTGTCACCACCTACAAAGAAAACCGATGCACAAAATAATGTCAAACCAAAATAAACCCTCGCACGTTGTGATAAGGCATAAAATGTTTGCACGGAACAATACAAAAAATCACCGCGATACCGACAAAGAAAATACCGATTTAGAAATGTTCAAAGTAAAATTAGCTCTCACGTGTAGTGATACGGCATAAACTAGCCTGCGCGCAACAATTTCAAACGAAGCCGCCGTCGCCTATTTTACCCGTGCGGCACGCGCGGCTGTGACCCTGACCTACTTAGTTTTCCCGCGAATGTCGTACGCGCAACACGCGCCATCACTGTAAACTGCAATGGATCGTCATTACAATTACAGCAATGTGGAGTACGTCGCTATGGTGCAGCTGTATGCTAGGGCTGATTATGACTCCCATGCTGCCCGGCGACTTTACGCAGAGCGGCAACACTTGGAGTCGCTCCGTCTTCGCGGGGTTCTGAACCCCCAAGTCCCATCTCCACGGACGATCGTAGCGGCGACACAGCGGCTACTAGATCATGGACAGTTCCATGCACCGGCACATGCACAGGGCAGAGGTCGACCAGTCGTTATTTTGCCAGCGCTCGACGAGGAAATCATCGAGTACTTCGAACGGGATCCGCGTCGAAGTACGCGCCAGGCCGAGGCTAGGTTTGGCGTAAGCCAGTACCACGTCTGGAAACTACTCAACTCTGAAGGACAGCATCCTTATCATTTTCGCGGTGTTCACGCTCTCCACGAAAATGACCCCCAGAACAGAATTGCGTTTTGTCAGTGGTTGATCGCCAACCAAGATAAGAACATTTTGTGGACGGATGAATCAACTTTTACGCGAGTTGGTATTTTCAACCAGCGTAACGAACATTTTTGGGCAATAAATAACCCACACGTTATTCGCGAGTGTGCGCATCAAGTGCGTTTTAGTGTCAATGTGTGGGCCGGCATAAAGAATGGCCACCTCATAGGGCCGCATTTCGTGGCAGGACACTTAACAGGTGGAACCTACCTGGAAATGCTACGAAATGTTATCCCGGACCTATTAGACGACCTTCCGCTAGCGGTGCCCGTGGACAACCTTTATTTTCAGCAAGACGGGTGCCCGGCTCATTATCACAGCGCCGTGCGAGAGCACTTGAACTCGGTGTTTCCCCAGCGCTGGATCGGACGCGGCGGACCAGTGCCTTGGCCACCAAGAAGCCCGGACTTAACTCCGTTAGACTTTTACTTGTGGTCTGAGCTCAAACGCCTAGTGTATCGTGAGGAACACGAAAGTCGCGAAGCGTTAGTAGCTGCGATAGTGGACGCTTTTGATATCGTACGTCGTGACAGAGACACCTTGTTTAAATTAAAAGAGAACCAATTAAAACGTGCGCGATTGTGTGTACAACGGAATGGCTTACACTTCGAACAATTACTCCGTTACCGGGAAGTGTAACCAACTCGTACTTTTGTAAATAATAGTAGTTTAGCTGATTAAAATTATTGTAAATAAGTTGATTCAAATTTTGTAAATACGCCTCAAATACTTTTTTAAGTATCTAATTCAGAAAATTCGTTTTTTTGGTTAATTTTTCTTAGTTTTCTTTTTTAATTTAATTTTGTGTTCAATAAATTGCAGATAAAAAAGTATTTATGACGGTCCTAAGCCCGTAAAAGTATGAAGGGAAAATTTGAATAACATGTTGGATAACAGCTGATTGAAAAGCACGTGGGTCAATGGCCTCGCGGCCTTTAATAGTAACACTAGACGTAACATGTATTGTAGGTAATACTGGCGTCGCACGCGCCGCAGCCCTCAAAGGAAAGCGATGCATAAATGGTCAAACCAAAATAAGCTCTCGTACGTGGTGATACGGCATAAAAGTTTGCACGCAAAACAAACGAGCGAGCCACAAGCCGACAAAGCAAAGACCGATTTATTAAATGTTTAAAGGAAAATAAGCTCTCGCGTGTAATTATACGGCATAATCTAGCCCGCGCGTAACATGATCAAACGGAGCCGCCTTCGTACCTAATCCTTTCGACGGTGACCTAGCACCCGCGTCAACGGCCTGCTGTCGTTCTGCCGTAGATATCTATTGGTTCGTGATCGCTTTCGAGTTTAGTTTTTCACAATGTTAAATATGCCAGTTTTTGTTTCTAATATTTTATATAACTATGAAACGATTGTATTACATAGACAAAACCATTTC
>OX451396.1:12949165-13000834 GCA_949629135.1 Eremobia ochroleuca
TATTAGTGAGCATTCACAAAATAAAAAAAAAAATCTCAGTTTTTAATGAGTTAAGTCATTATAAAAATAATAAACCATAATTACCCGGTAACATAGATGTCCTTAACAGATAAATTAAGTAACTCGCGAACTGTTCTCGTATCCACGCATCGCCTTGAGTCGGACCGTGGCGCACGACGTGATCAGCAAACCGAAGATCCTCGGTGCCGAGAGCTAATTGCCTTCGAAGCATCATATCAGATGTCTCTATCCTCATTTCATTCAGCTCTACCAAAACATCAAACAGTTGCCTTTTCTGTTTGAAGAGGACATTTTGATGCACCAACTACAAAAGCCTTGAACAGCCGGGTCAGATAAAAGATCGAGATATTGCAAAGATAGGTAAGGTAAACAGAGATAGCCTTCTACAAACAATGGCAGAGGAAATCCACATTCAGTATGGTCTATCTGCCCAGTGAGATTGTGCAAGCCATCAACACTCATGTCTCTGGCCATAGTTGGGCTTTGTTGTGCTTCAGTAACACTTTTTCTGCGGCTTATATTTCTCTCCAATACTGTGGCACTTTTCTCTAGTCCCTGAGAGATCTGTCCTGTCAACCACATCACCAAGTAAAGTTTCATCAAAAACTTTGTCGGCTGACACGATCTTTTTTCTTCTAAAAGGTTTCCAGTCTCTTTCGGTGATAGTTCTTCAATTTGAAGTGCACCATTGTGTAATTGGCCTAAGGGCTCTTGCGCGATTTCTGCAGTTAAATCAGGCTCTAATTGCAATTTATTATCAATGACTGCTGCAGGAATTGGAGATAGTGGCCTGGAAAGTCTGAAACAGTAAAGCATAAGGTAAATACAAATATCTAATTAAAATACATCTTATATGTAAATCGAGGCCACTGTAATTTTTTCAATACTGATTATATTTGAAAAAACTGCTTTAAATGGTAAAAGTTATAGTGCCACAGTGACCTAAACATTTAAAAAAAAAACAGAAGATTTGGACAGTAAAGAATGATGAAATATATTTATTTACTAAAGTTACTATTATTTGAAATCAGGGCTTCTATTTTTTCCTTACTACTGAAAACTATTAAATAGTTAGGGAACTCTGGCTCTCATGGCTTCAATTACTGTCATAAGGAGTTCTAGGACATACTGTGTCAAAAGTATTTGTCACATAACACAAATTACTAAATTACGATTCAGCTGAAGTTTTTCATGTAATGTCGAATTACATTTAGCAACTTACACAACATTTGCTGCATGCATAAGTCCAGTTTCTAAACAGTGCGGTAGTAATGACACCAGAGTCAACAAAGCCGTAGACAGGGGACCAGCTGGTGCTCCATAGATAAGAACTTTACGCCTCAACAACATCAGTTTAAACAGCAACAAAGCTTTATGCCTCCAGTTTTCCAATAATCTCTGGACTGATAAACCTGAAAATAAAGTTATGTTAGTAAAAACATTATCAGAATGAAGCAAAATGTCCAAGGTCAAAAAACTACTAAAATAATAGATAAATTCCAATGATATTAGTCAATGTAGTAAACAAATATCTTTATAAGACCCTTTATCAATGCACTATGTAATAGCATTTCTGATAAATAACTTTAATTTGGTAATAGCTTAAAGCAGTAGGTAATGGAGAAATTTAATTAAGTAAGCTGATTCATACTGCTATATCATTAGTTAGTAATTCTTAGAACTTTTATGGTGTCAGCCTTGAATGGAAACCTAAGTTCACAAAACTAACAATAATTTACTAAGAAGTTGCTTTTTTGCTATAAGCATCAGCCCCACTACTACTGGGACTCATGTTCCCACTACTGGGACACAGGCCTTCTCTCAGTGAGACTCAAAATCCACCATGCGGGCCTAGTGTGAGTTGGTAGATGTCACATCTTTGAATTTTTGATTCTAGGGCATACTAGTTCCCTTCAATTTTAGAGTAGTGTTGATGAAATAACTTATGCAGAGTAAAGAGGGTTTGAAATGCTCAAACTTGAATAGAGACTTAAATAGCTTGTCATGTCTTGTCATTTGACATGGTATATAAGTCCTAGTTACTCCTTACGGATTTTACTTTCAAAACAAAATACCTTCAAAAATTTGATCCATCTGCACTGGACAACTATTTAAATGAAGGTATGCATCTTCTAGCAGTTTTGTTTGTGAGAAATCTCCTTGTAGAAACCAGGCTCGTACTACAAGTTCTAACTTGACAGCTAAGCGGCCAAACAGTGGGGCTCTGCACACAACACACACACTCTTCTGTACTGAGCTACGTGTCATGTCCTCAGTCTTTTGCACAACTTGCTGTAATAAAAATAAAAAACAACCATAAATATTCTGCTTTATACAACTATTGTAGTTTGTTATTAACTATACACCTAATGTTGCCCAAAGTGTTTTATATTATTCAATAATATGAAACACTTACATATTTATTAACATTACTGGAAATTTTCCAACAAAGAATAACCTTAAGCTTCTCAAGGCAAATAGCATAAAGTTCTGTAGCTTCTAATTAATTAATTCAGGTATAAATAATGTTTAAGTTGAAGTGCATGAAGTTCATTCCATAAATTAATAATAGAAATCAACAAGAATTTAATCTTGTAAAATATAATAACATCAAATAATATCATCACAATAATAGCAGAACTTTAATTAATTATTGTGCCATGTTTATTACAAAGAAATAGTCTTACCTCCACAGGAATTTGTCTGAAACATGACACGCCATACACAGTGTGAGCTGGTTCTGTGAGTCCAGGCAAACTGAAGAATATTGTGTCAGACAAGTAGTTGTGGGAGCCATCTGGTAAAGCCAAAGCTGGCAAATGTCGCCAAGCAGCTGGCAATTCTGATGGGTGGCCAGGAACTAATTCTGGATAACAATGTTCAACCTACAAGTAAATAGTCTTGATAAGAATTGAATATGATTTTAATGGCACCAAATCCGTAGGTACTTATTGAAGTAGACAGAGCACACGGCATCCGATGCAAACATATCAAGTTCGATAGTTAAGCCAGAATCATGTTTAAGAAAACACAGACAGTAAGATTAGACTTCTTACTTAACCATTACCATAGCAATGACCCTCCCCATCTTCTCTTTTTTGAAAAATATAATATCGATTATTGAAAGTAATGACGCCTACTTACTTGGCACCCTTTCTTGTGGTGGAAACCAACCACAATGATGTTGAGCACTGGTTCGTTCATGACAGACATGATAATTCTATTTCACATTTCAATACGGATACAGCATAACACTCGATTTTGTTTTATTACTAGCGTTTTACATTACGTATTTGCTCTACACCTCATAAGATTTGACATTCATTCTATCCATGACATTCCTTTTTGACGTTTTTTTATTGTGACAGATAAGAAATATTTGTGTGGTATACCCATAGATATACCAGTCAGTCTAAAGCATAAAGAACTTGTCTATGGTCTTTACTAAAGTGTAAATAATGCTAGGTACACAAGCCTACATATCAAGCTATAAATATCCAGTATAAGCTGACCTCGTATTGGCGACGGCACGGTTGGCGCAGTGGTTAAGCGATTGACTGCTGCGCTGCGTGTCGCGGGTTCAATTCCCGTACGGAACAAATATTTGTATGACCTACAAGTAGTTGTTCCGGGTCTGTCTGTTTGTGTATGTGAGTTTAAATTGTTGTAAACGCACCCATGATACAGGAAAAATTCCTTGTGTGGAGCAAGGTTTAAAAAAAAAAAATTAATGCTGTTGTGTATTATTCAGACAAAGGTGGTGCTAGTGGCAGACAGTTTGACAGTCATTAACTACTTTTTTTACTGTCAAACTGTCTGCCACCGTCACTGACAAGAATCATGCCAGCGAGCGCCACCACCGCTGTCTACGCAACGCGCTGGCGAACAAAAAACAGGGCTTATAATGTTATATTTGGTCAAAACTGAGCCACACAAGCCCCCTTTTTTAGAATAAAGTGTAGACTCTGATATTGATCTAATTGATTAATGATTAACAATTCTGATAATTAATTCTCATTCATTGATTCCGTATTAACAATTTTTATTACACTTCGAGCTACTTGCCGCAAATGTTTGTTTACTGTTTATGCTAGTGCTGCACTCTGGCGCCGAAACTTTGCCGTATCTCCTATTAACGCGAATGAGTGTTGATTGTGACCTGCTGTCCTGCCTAATTTCTGATACAACATAGTTGTAGTAGCCCGTAGGTTGATGTTGCGTCATGAATCTACATGATTGTGGTGAAATAAAACGAATGTAAAGGAGATTAGTTTTATTTCACCACAATCTCAGTTAAGTTGTATTTTTTTTATTTATTTATTATTACAAAACATTACATTGCATTATAATTAATTAATGCCCCACAAAACCGTTTCCACGGTTTGTCTGTAGGTACGGAACATAAAGCTAGTCACTATTGTTTAGAGTGCGGAATCTTAATTAACACATAACCATCATTAGTCATCCCCTGAGAATTCGCAAACTACATTCAAAGGAATATAGTTTACAAACTCTCAATTAAGAATAACTTCAGTAATTTGGCAAATTTGACTTTTTTATCCTGTCTTCTTAAATCAGCAGGTAACCGGTTGAGAAGATAAGGTATTCTTTTATCAAGCATTCTGTCGCCAAAGTAATTACTTACTCTAGGTAAAAGTTCCCTGCTGATACTGTCCTAGTTCCGTGGTTATGAGTAACCAGCGAGTGACGCTCCCAACTGCCATGACTGTTTACCAATAGAAGATATTTATGTTTTAGACTGATAGGGAGAATTTTACAAATTTAAATTTGTTTTTTGTTTTTTTACTGACTAGTAGTTTCAAAAATCGAATTTGTTGTGCTTCTAATTTATCTATATTACTTTTACGCTTCTGTCAATATCAATGCACTTTGGCTTGATTTAGACAGTTCGCAATCAGAATGAACGCCTGAGCATAAGCGGGTAAACTAAAACAGCTTAGAACTACGTGAAAGTTACTAACAGACGTTACACCACTGCACTGTGAACAGTACAAGTGGACTGAACAAGTAGAAGACACGCCCGGGCAAGCACCCGCACCCGCTTAAAATCTGAGTTTCGTCTTTGTATCTTACGCTAAGATTTCGAACCCATTTAATGACCTCTAACGTATATACGGTCAATTTTTCTGATTTTTTTTGGCTTATGTTTAACTTACCGCCAGATATAGTAACAAATAGCAGACAAAAGTAGTAAATGATTACCAAAATGAAACTCGCATTTTAATGTAAAATTATAACCAAAGTTTTAACACTTTGCTATCCTATTTAAGTAAAATAACTCCAAGTAAATCATGAGTAACCCAAAAATAGTAAATGATCACCAAAATTAAACCAACATTTTAAAGTAAAATTATCACCAAAGTTTTTAAATTCTGCTGTCCTATTTAAGCAAAATGAGTCCAAATAAATCATTGTTATCCCAAAAGTAGTTTTTTTTGGCATGTATTTAACGCGGCGACAGATTAATCTGAATTTGGGATTAAAAAATAATTAAAGACGGTAGCAAAAATAGTAGGTTGGCAGCTACTGACGGCGGATGAAAAGTAGAAAATGGGCATTCGTAAATTAAACAACGAGGTTGTATATCAAGTACACTAATTATTATCTTTAATAATAATAAGGCGTAGTCGACGGAGCCCCGCTTCGCGGGGCCCCTATTTCTGTCTGCAGGGTTTAAAGGAACCTAACACGAAGGGGATGACCCTTCGAACCTAACCTGTCCGTGTCGGGGTGCCCCAAGTCA
This sequence comes from Eremobia ochroleuca, assembly GCA_949629135.1. NCBI lineage: Eukaryota > Metazoa > Arthropoda > Insecta > Lepidoptera > Noctuidae > Eremobia > Eremobia ochroleuca. The sequence continues at coordinate 12,954,951 of OX451396.1, forward strand.
CGAGCTCGCTTCGCGCGCTCTTGCATCCTAAGTTCTCAAGTTCAATCTTGTGTTTTTCTGGGAATGAGTCTTCAGAGATGCCTATAGTTAATAATACAGTTGGTTATCCCACTGTTAATATTAGTCGCCATGTCATTATTTTTAGTAGCAAATATATAGTCGCCCTTTTAAGTTGTTAGTCGCCTGGAAAATAATATTCCGTTTTTTTTAGTAGATTTGGTGATCATTTACTAAATTTGGTGGTCGAATACAATTTAAAGTGGAGTCGTGACTAAAATAGCTGGTACTATTGTATTTTTAGACTTTATTTTTCTGGTGTTAAGTAGATATTTTTGGTTACAAAACTAAGGGTATCAAAGCATTTTATGGTGGTCATTATATTTATCCCCTTTTTTTTTTTGCAGAATTCCACATTAAATTAGTTGAAAGTTCAATCACACATTATTATTACCTATTAAAAGTGAATCCCACAATTGATAAAAAAAATCAAAATCTCTAAAAAGACAGTACATACAATCATAATTTTTTTACGTCGAAACAAGATATCACGGGAGTTCTGTATTAACCGCAATCTCGCGTGCTCGCCTAGAGAGATGCAACACAAATATCGATAGACAATGCTAGGCTGTACAAAGACACGTTTGCCTCCAAAAGTAAAACAGGTGCTAATTAAAAAAGATGGTATAAGCATTATGGTTGCGAATTTGACGAAAAAATACACAGTTTTAGCCTTATCTACAAAGTTTATTTTTATCCACAAAGTACTAATAAAACTGTAATGAATTCAGTTTGTGAATGAGTGTTATAAATCTCTGAAGTGATACTATTTGCTCTATATTTGTGAATAATCTGTTACGTTTGTAATTTTAAATTATTTTGTGTTTAGTCGCCATTTTCATACTTGGTGCTGTGAAACTTTTGGATTTGTTATAACTTAGGTGTCGCGACTGGATTTTTATGTGAACTTTTTACTGTTATTATATCATGGTTGGACATTGCTTCGCATCTAAGGTTAGAGTTATGATTTTACATATTTTATTAAAATACAACCGATTCTAAATAGGTAAATACGCGTAATTAAGAAGAAAGTTGATTATTATTATTTCCATTACTTTGTACTTCAATGTGTCTAAACATTTTTGATATGACATGGCCTGTTTATAGGTTCGCATTCCTCGTTACAAGAACATGATAATATAATTATCTCTATTGTCAGCTTACAGTTTACATCATAAAAACAAAAACATTACCTCATCTTCAGGTAGTAAACTAAATAAAAATAACAAACAAGAATATATTCAAATGTGCTCTAATCCACATTCTTTTTTAATAAACACAGGAAAAATAAACTGCACAATAATCAAGTTTACTGAAGTGTCATCCATTCATGACAAGATACTTCATTTGAGATGACATCAAATATTGCTGAACCTAAAACAATAAAATCGCCAAGACATGCTATTGCTGCCAAAACAATATATTACTGAAATATACAAATGATGATGCCTTCTTTTCAAAATCTGTACCTACTTTATTCAGTGTCAATACTCATGTTTTATTGAGAAAATGTTGAAGCTTTATTGTTGTAATCTTGTATACTAGTTATGCCACTTGTGTGTACATTTTAATGGTCATTCTAGATAGACTGTAAATCATAGTTTTCAACATAAGTTATATTTATACTCCACCACAGTTTATAGCGTCATAATTTAATTAGACTTCCCTTTATAATGAATAATAACTATATTTATACTGAATTGAGATGGGGACTGTCAAAGGAAAAGAAGGCCTATGATCAGCAGTGGATAAAGTAGGGATGTGAATGATGAGTTGATTATTTTATTCTCACAACTCAGGTCTTACTTCATTATCAATAGTATACAGAAACCAGTTTTCTATATCTTTCCTATCCTTAAAATATTTTTATTATAATATTATACTAGCCTATAGTTGTCCCACTGCAAGAGAAGGCATAAGCATTGATGAGAAACCTTTGCTCAAGACGAGTTGGTGATTCCAGGCTTATATTAATTATAAGTCCAGGTTTCCTCTCAATGTTTTTTGTTCATCGATGACCAAGATAAACTTGGAAAGTATGTTACTATTTTTCATAATTATACTTTTGACTAGATAAAGGATAATGGATATCTATATCAAATTACTGTAAATGAAAATTACTTCTCACTGAACTCAGAACTTAGCTTAACTTTTTTCTGACCAAGCCAGAATGTTCTCTGGTTTCTTAAAGGCAATCAATTTAATCTGTTGTTTAATGGACATATCAACATTAAGTTGCATGATTAGTTGGTTTTAGCTGGCATCAGATTTCCTAGACCTGATTAGGCTTTCAAAAACAAAATGTGAGAATGGACCCTCTAGAACCATAATTTTAATGTGATGTGGAAGATGGCATAATTCAAGGTCAGGCTTAAGCACTAACACAGGTCATTCAGATTTACAGACCATTGTGTATATTTTTAAAATGCCCTTTAACAAGGTCCCATTATTAATTATAGCATTATTGATTGATTATACCAACTGCAGATGCAGCATTTCCACAAAAACATCTGTACATTCCACCTAATTGCAGATCAGTCTAGTTTATTTTTTCATTCTGCTCCAACGATTTTCCGCACGTATATCGCATGTCTTATCGATGATTACGTAACATGCCAAAGCAAGTTACGTCATTTAATAACTTCCAAAACCATAACAGAATAAGAACGTAGTATAAAAACAAGTACCGCGCGACCACAAACAAACCGCGCGGTCACACCATATTGTGCGAAGGCATGGATGACGAGACAAAATGCCCTTCAAATTGACCTCTTTTTAACTATGAAATACATTTCCAATGTCCTTCTCCTTTTTGTAACTAGATTCGTAAGATAGGTATTACCTACCTACAATCGAAACGCAATAAGAACAAAGCTAGTTTAAGGTCTGTTTGAATACCTATCTATTAATTATGTATTCATTTACATTATGTTATTCATGCTCCTGATATTTCAAGAATTCTATAAAGAGCGAAAGCGTTATTTAAAATCGTATCAGCCATCTTTGTCTCTTGATTTGGAAGTCTACTGTTTGATGACCTTCAAAACATTACGAATTTACGAATGAGTTCTTAGTGTTTTGTTAGTGAAGTGTGCACACGCTCCCCAGTCCACAGTCCGCTCGCTCGTGTTCCATACCTGCGCTATTCCGTTATTCCCTGAGGGCGGCATTATATTCGCCGCTCTTCATGATCCTTTTATACGCCTTAACTTACGGATTAGTTAGACAGAGAGGTGCGATTTGGACGAATTGTTCATTCGTAAAGTAAACGGTAGGTTGAATCTGATAAAATGGAATGCAATGGACAAAATACCGCTCCATGAGCGTCCATTTGCAGTAGCCGCTACATTAGAAGTTGGTAAAAACAAGACTAATGTAGTGAGTGGCACTTGTGAAAAATAAAAATAACATGGAATTTTACAACACATGGTTAAGACGTATTAAGCGAGTCTGACGCATCTTTTTTACAAACTGATACATATATAAATAGACCGTAGTTGTACTGACGTAGGATACTTAGCATAAAATAGTTAAGCTATCATAAAATTATCACATTAGACGGAAGTACTGGTTTCTTGTATTAAGTTTAATTTACTGGCAGTAAATAATATTGTTTTCTTTTTTTTACAGGATTCGAAGGAGTGCTCGTTAGATCCGCAGGCATGACGGAAAAAGTGTTGCACCCAAGTGAGTCGATTTTTATAAAGTAATAGATTCCAATTCAAATGTAATACAAATTATCTAGGCGGGGTTCGGTAATAATTAAGAAAAGTAATATAAAATAAACAAGTGATTTTTGGTCGCCGTGATTTGATTAGTTAAACAATCGGAAACGTTTCCAAAATATTTTTTATAGGTAGGTAGATACTTTGTTGTCTACAAGTTGGTACAAGCGGTCACGTGATGGTGACGTCACAGACGAGCAGTCACCAGATCAATAAGGACTCGAGGTCATTCCAGTCTGGGCCGACAAATACGCCACCGCGCCTTTTACAGATACAGCTTGCCGCAGATTCAATATGTTACCTCTCACACCTCTATGCATATTTTTTATTTGCCAAACTTACAGAAAGAAGTAGCCCCGAGTGTTTTGGATCGCTGCCCGCACCTTGGTTTGAATGTAGGAGTTGCGTCTCCAATTGATTTTGTTCTTACCAACTCAAATTGCAAAAGGCATTCTCCTATCGCAGTCATGTGCCACGCCCAGTCCTGCAAATATTCAGCCAATCTTAAGTACCTCATCTGTGCACTGAACTAGCCAGCTAAGAGGGCCTAACGCGATGCCAAATGCGATCGTAACGTGTCATTCACCTTTAGAACTAGGGAACCACGTACTTATCTTCTTACTTCATAGTGTGCACTGTGCAGTGTGCATAGGCACTAAAGTAGCATAGATATACCGCATACTCAATTCCCGTTTCTTAATAAAATCTTCGCGAAATGTGGATCGTCCTTGTCCACTGCCGTAAAATAAGTTGCTTTCGTAATTTAGCTCGCGTGAAATTAATGAAACGATAAGCGAGCAATTTAACTCGGTAAGTGCTTTTATGACAATAATACAGTCCCTATTCATTAAGTATTGTATTTATAATAGTAAGTAATACTGCATCATTGCACTCGTGCAAATAAACATAAGTGTTTCTCTACACTACATACATGAAAGGTCATCGTTTCAAGGTTGAAGGCTATAAAACGATCGGAATCAATAAGTATCAAGTATAGCGATGTGTCTCCGGTGATATCTGTCTGTATAGCAGGCAGTTACGTGGTGAGAGGGGAGAGGAGGCGAGGGGTGCGGCGCGAGGTGCATGTGCCTTGCATCGGTTGACGCATCGCGGTTGAATCCCCACATAGGACGCGAGGAAGTATGTAAAAAGGTGTATATAAGACGTGGATCGATGCCGGAGCCGACACCCACCTCCTACTGCACAAACTGATGATAAAACTAATGACGTAGTTTGTAACTCCAAATCTTCGCTACATTTCCCTTAGACTAGATTAAGACGTAACGAAATAATTTTATCCAATTAAATAATGATTTTGTCTAATAAATGATTAACCCGTCGCGCGCCAATTAGCAGACACAATAGAAATTTTATTGTTATCTGTATACATAGTGTACATTCGGCGTGTCAGAGGTTAATAATGAAATATTCAAGAAAAAAAAAAAGAACTGCTATCCTCAGCTCACACGCACAATTTCTATGCTGGATTTGATCCTCATCATTGCTACAAATCATAGCAGCAAGACTATTTTAATAATAATAATAAAAATTTTTTTTTCATGTAACAAAGACCCATAGACAATAAAAAAAAAAAATCTTTGATGACCTACACTACTGTAGTCACTAGCTACCGGCTACCGCACATGCGCGTTTCGTTGACCTTGACGACCTGGGACGAGACGAACTATGTAGACGCGAAACTTAATTATTATGTATATCCATTTTCATTCCAACTGATTAGGATTACCAACACTTTCAATGTGTTTCAAATCTCACGTTTTAATCATCTTTAAACAGCCCCTAAAAATACTTTATGTACGGCATTGTTCAGCAGATACTGTAGGTAACCTATAAGATATCTTATAAATAGCACTTGAGAAGCTTGTTGCTGATTCAATATAAAGTCTGTCTTCAATGTGTCATTTCTCAATCATAAAACCAAGTGTATTCAATGAAGTCTGGCGAGCCATTTGTTAGTCGTAATTGTGGCAACAACGCTCGAAATTAGCGAACGGCGTCTGCGTTGTTGCCACGTTTACCTTTGCGCGTTTACGATTAATTCGCGCTGTGAATGTGGCGCTGAGTTGCACCAGCCAAACCTATTCAATCCATTCTAATTTAAATCTCATGTTGTTAACTCGCTCACGCCAACACCATACGTAACGTATGAAAGGGACGCACTGGATGGACTTGTGCCGACTGCGACCAACATTCAATAGAATTTATGTTATGTATGAGCATCATTGCCTCATGTACCTACCTATTCGTTGTTCGAGAATGTGAAAAACGTTTCGTATTAGTCAATAAATAGAAGAAAACCGAATTTCAAGCATGATCCGAATTTGGAGGTAGTGAAAGTTAAAACATTTTCGATTTGAACAAAATAATGCTGCTAAGTCACGCGTCGCAAACTTTTTCGGTTTCTCCATTTCCCGAGATTTTAACGGCTTGAACTTCTGCTACTGCCAATTTTTTTTTTCTTAAAACGACTAGAACATAACCATGATGATAAAGTGGTAACTCATAATAGGGCCACTGAACTGGGCGCTGCTATACGAGTGAAACCCGGTCCGCTTGAGGTCAACGAACTGTTCATTTTGCTGCATCCGTTGCAAATACTGCGCGGCGCATCGATGCCACCACCAATTCTGACGACTGAATACACCACTTTTTCATTTAGTTAAGTAAGTAAAAAGTGGTCTGGATTTCAAAGAAACTACAACTGAGGTTGACTTGCCAATAGAAAGTTGTACGCGCGTTATAACCACTGCGTTCTGTTGTTATGATGACTGTTGTTATTGCCAACTAATATTATAATTTACGAAGCGAAAAAGAGCTCCGTCTCATATTCTAACAGGTATTCACTGGCTGTCCGTGTTTCGTACATTACATTTGATTATATTATCATTAACACTAGCGTGTGAACTAGTGAATATGATGAGATGGTTTAGATGGGTACTGATGACTGTGACGATTTATAAAAAGTTAGGACTTACTTATGTCAATTGTATTCTTCCTCAGGGAAGAAATAAAAGTGACCTTCTAATTTTGAGTACCTTCAAAATAAACAGAGCTCTAGAGCTGTACTCAATGGATCAGTAAAGAACAAAATAATTCTCAAACCAACATGTCAAAACATGGCCATGAACACAAAATATCGATCGCATGACCGATAGCTGTTGGCAAGCAGCCCTTTGTGTAAAGCGCGACCCCCACTCAACGCTCACTGGAACCTTTTAAAATAGCGTAAAAAGCTTTTAATCGTTTCTTCGATTTCATTCTATGTACACATACACAGTTCGTATAAGTGGTGAAGGTCAATAAAGTTTTGCGATCGTTTTGATTTATTAGCTTTAGCAATAAAAATGTTCACGAAGATTTAGACAGGTGTTTGATGGCACGTGAAGCTGGATGACCGTATATCTTTTTATGACTTAATAAGTATCCGAGTTGTCGAAATATTTGGGTAGAAATTAAAACAAATAAAATAAATCTTTACAAAGAATTGCTCGGGCTTCTGTCTGGAGTTGATGTAAGCCGGCAAATGGCAACCGTGTTATTCGGGGCGGGTCGGGTTGCGCGGCGGCGGTAATGGGCTCCGTACGCGTCGCCTTTCGCCCACGGGAACTGGTTTCACGCAGCGCTTGTCAACTTGTGGACTCTTTGATTTGATTCAATATTATTTCATTACCACCTTACTTTACACATTTATTTGGCATGGCTATTTTTCATAATTCGGAGTTTAGTCATGCATTTTCGCAGGTTGTCTTAAATCTAGTGACGTCTGTAATATTGGACTCTGAGGAAAAAAATATTTAGTGTCGACATAGGCGGAAGGGAGAACTGGGTGTTTAGGGGGCGCCCGTTGTGGGAGGGATTTATATGTATAGTGGCGCGATCACGTGTACATTTTGCAGCATGTATTGATCCTGTCGTCTTTTTCTTGTTGTTAAATACGATTATGCCGCGCAGCGCAACTCTGTAATGCAACTAATTCAAAATTTTCCGGTATGTAAGTACCTACCTACTCATAATTCTGTAAGTATAGTGTTAGATGGGTACTAGGGTGTACCTTCTTTTGAGTGTAGGATTTAGATAGAAGTAGGCTTCTTGGTTATAATCTGTCATGGGTAAATTTACTCGTTTATTTGAAACCATGAAAGTCCTCAGATATGTTATCGTGTGTAATGCGAATAGTAGGGGGTCCGAAAAACGTTACAAATCTGATAAGTATAGGAGCAGGACTAGGAAGGAGGCGTGCGAGTTTAGATACGTTAAGTCGAGTTGAACAAGATACCTCGATTTGTTTGTGCTCACTCTATTTCGGTGTTTGTGGCGCACTCGGCGGCTAATCGGCGCGTCACGTGACGAGCGCCGGAAGGACGGGGGGTGCGGGCCGGGGAGTCGGAATGCACTCACCACCGCTCGATGCACACCCAGCATAGCTGCTCGATTGATCGTCAAGTCAAGCTCTTGCTCTACTTTACACACACACTGGCCAAATGAAATCATCGCTGCTACGTTATACGTATCATCAGTTACAATTACAATGTCACTTGTTGTACCTACCAACTCTGTGCTTGTATTCAGAGCTGAGGAGCCGAGCTATCAATCACCATTTCGGGCAAAATGTATGAAAAAAATACTAGATTACTGACTGATGCGTACGTTCTTACCTGACGGGAGGGCAAATAGGGTTTACAAAATGATAAATGAAAAAAGTAAGTATGCAGGCGTAAGCAGTCATGAATATTGGACAGGTGATAACAAGTACGAGTAGATACCTGCCTTACTGATAAGAGCAGCAAATGAAGTAGAATTGTAACGAAAGTGAGCACACAACACTTAGGTACTTATTGTATTGTCATTTAAAACAGTTTAATATGTTATCTTAACGACTGGAGACAATTACCAACCAATACTTATTTATTCGTTTTTAAATCTATTGTTGTTATGATTATGATGGAAACACAAAGAAGTATTTATTTTGATAATGTCATCAGTCATCAATTCATCATACTCATCATAATGTCTGGAAACCATAACAAGTCGGATGTTTTAATCTACAGAAGAACCGTCGCTCAAAAGCTACTAAATATTAAAATAGAAAGACTAATGATATTCTATGTCTACACGGAGACAAAAATCTTAGAAAAAATACTGTGCTGTCTCATAATCTGAGTGCATTTGAGTGGTAATGGAAAAATTACCAAACCAAAAAATTACCAAAATTACCATTACCAATTTTTCTAAGAATGTTCTCTCCGTGTAGAACTAGCTCCTAGTAGATATATGGCATTGACATAAGTTATAAGCAGCTGAAATATTTGATTTCCCTGAAATCAAATATTCCAGCTTCTTATAACTTATGTCAATGTGTGACTATCTGTTGATAACATCGTAATGTAATGTTTTTGCGGGGTGTCGTTTTGCTTTGATTTGGTCAAAAAAACTGCTAGTCGTCTCCCACACTCCCCTCAAGATTGAAAAGCACTCGAAGACCGAAGTACAATTTGTCTTTAATTATATCTATGTACAGTACAGGTCCAGTCCTCTTAAGGTGGCACTAGTCGCGAGCTCGAACTCACTGGTGGGCATGGCCAAAAAGCATCCTGTCTCACCTGGCATCGTGTATGACAGAGATAATATCAGTAATAAACAGTTACACGCTAGTTTACACGTACGTCTAGTTTAAAGCGCGCGTAAAAAAATACGAAAAGTCCTTTGGAAAATCGAGTTTTATGAAAAAGCCACTGCATAAACAAATTACAAATAAAGTTTATTGAACATTTCGATAATTGAGCTTTGTCGGTGCCGACTTTATTTTGAAGATTTTACCTTTTTTTTACTTATTTACACCCAAAGTTACGTTAAAATAATTAGCAAGCAAAACGAATCTTTGTTGGCTCATAACTTTTTAATGGCTTTTTATTTTACTATTCTATTTCCGTACAGACTCAATTAATAATAAGAAAAAACGATATCATGTTTAATTTTGGATGTACAGACGCCAGCACATCAAGCCACCCGAAACTGTCAAATTTTCCCAATCAACTTCAAACCTTATGCTTTAAGGATAAAGTTCAAAATCTATTAAAGTAATTTGACAGGATGTTGTAGCTTGATGTGCTGGCGTCTGTACAATGTCAAACAGTGGAGTAATACCCTCCCGAAAGGATGGAAAAAATATCGACTAGTGCCACCTTAAGAGGACTTGACCTGTACTGTGGTATTTCTTCTCGTTACTCATGAGCTCTTACTGCTGTGAATTCTTATCGATTAAACTTATGTAATCATTTGTGTGAGTAAATATTGTATTTGATCTCGTTTAGGATGAAATTGTGTAGTACAAAGCAGTAATTGCAGCGTGCGGATTGCAGGCGATCGCCCCTCGCCCCGCCACGCAGCCCCGCGCTCGAACACCGTAAGTAAACAGTCTGGTGTTTATCCGCGTCTCGCTCGCACCGACCGCGTCGCGTCGCGCCTCTGAGGTGCACTCGCTGTTCCTATTATTTTCGTGACGGGTATTGCGCCGAAGCCGATTCCCGCATCCTCGCCCCCGAGACGCGAGGTCCGGTCTCGCGGCGGAGGCGGCGGCGACGGCCGTTCGCATCGCGCGCCAGTCCGCGCCCGAGGCCGACTGTCGCATGCTCCGTGCCTTCAAACGTTTGGTGTTTGTCGTCCATGTGTTGAAATTGAAAATGCGGCACGTTCCGAGTGCGTATCACGGTGGGTGAAGAGCGCGCGGCCGCGGTTTGAATTTCATCGGTATCGTGACGTGTCTGGTGACAGTGAGTGGATTGTGTATTGGCGTGCCGATGATACACGTGAATGTGGATGGAGTTCGGAGCGGTGTTGGAAGATGCATTTCAAAGAGTCGTTCGCGATGAGCGATCGACCGAGCGAGCGTGGTCGGCGCAACTCCCGCTGCAAGGGTAGGTGTCTGCTTGCCGTGACGGTTGCGAGTCGTCTGCGCTCGTGGACCACAACATGGTATGTTGTGGTCCACATACACCATACCTACAATGCATGGCCTACGTGTCTACATCTTTCCTCTTCCCACCCATCCTAACTACTATTTACTTAAGCTCTACCAGTCGCAGTCCTTGTAATGGAGTATTATCGGAGTTAATGTTGACTTATGAGTATTTATACTAAAATGAAGGAACTTGAATTCGTAAGGGCACAGTTTTCTATTGAGGGAACTATGTTCAACATGTGCTAAGTAGATTGTGGGACACCGTAACATACTACTAGAAACCATTGGAACTCTTGTATACAACACCTTACATGATCCCGTTTCTCTGATTTTATGAAGTACAGTACAGCATATAGCAATGGGTATACCTACCAATCTATTGATGTAATTCAATTATAAAGAATCGTTGCAAAGCACTTATTCGAACAAATTCAGTTATTGGCTGCCTCTGCTGTTGACATAAATAAGCGATCAGCTGTAGCGTCTCTGAATTCTAGTGCATTTGACACACTCTCTAATTTTCTATTTTGTACTCAAAATATCTTTGAATATTTCCGCATTAGTGTTGTTATCAGTACCGTATTGTTGCATGCAATAAAATAATATCGAATTTTGATAAGGGTTGATTCATAAAAATAACGAATATTCCGTCTGATACGTCGATAAACGTTAAACAAGGTATTTTTAGCCAATATCTACATTGTTTACCATACCACTACAAAAAACTGGAACGTTGATAGAACAGCATAACTTTTCGTCGTCGTAGATTGGCACCTGTAGAATAAGCACGTAGGTCGTACGAAGGTAAAAGATAAATAAAGTATACTTGTCAAACAAAAATATAGGTTGTGCTTGTAACAAAACATGTTTTATATTTGGCTGTTTCATAAATCGTTTAGCGAATGCTTTAATTGAAAGCTGAAGTAGTAACATAATAAAAGGTCGATTAAATCTTCTTTATATATCAGCAGTAGATTTCAATGATGGTATGATAACATTGACCTTCTTTCTATTAGGCAAAATCGAAGCACCACTCAAAGCTACTAGTAGAAAAACACGACGAGGGATAGGAAGTTTGAAAGTATATACTTAGTTACGCAACATTTCTGAGGAAAAGCAGGTGGCATTTTTTTTTGTGAATCACCTATTTTTAGTATGTTTGTGTCGTTTCGTCATCTAAATAGTATTTTTAGATTACATCTAAATTCAACAACATACATAAAAAATATTTCACCTGATGCTACCCCTTTTTGCTTTCTAGGCGAAGTTTTTAATTCTTTTGCTTCTTAATAGTTAGAAAGTAGATATTACACCTGGGTAGGTAAATCCGATGAAAAGTGATTTAAAATAATAAAAACAAAAACACTGCTTTTATTCGGTTACATTTTGACTGAGTTTTTGTGAATGCAATATCTAAATAAAGTATAAATAAATGATAAATGATAAATGATTTATTTTCTGTAAGTAGGTTTGTACAAACACTTTTACATGTCAATCATATTTTTTTTTTAAACTAGATGAGGTCGGCGTTTCCTATCTGACTACTCTGAGAAGAAAGGCCGAAACAAACTCAGAGGTCACAGTCTCTTTTAAAGTCCAGACATAATCTTGGTCAGATCATGTGAAGACCATGTAGATTGGTGTCTGAAATGGTCTTTTGAGTAAAGAACCACACAGATTGAGCGGACCTGTCCAGTCAGTGCACGCATTTGTCAAAAATCGTGCAGCTCAACTCAGAACTTGAGGAGCCTTACGATTCGACGAACAATACCAATGAAAGGACATTTGGGTAGGCCGCATAAATTACTCAAACTGCCAGGTCATGATTAAAACTAACTAAGAAGGAAAACAGAAAAAAGAAATGACCCACATAGTCTTCACACTCACAATAATAATAATAAAAAATAAGATACTTTACAAAGTAAATATCCATGTCATTGTTTATACAATATTCATCAATGTCAATGTGTATATAAAAATCCGTATACTATAAAGTATTCCGAAGGCATATTGTAGTGAAAGGAAGTGACAACATTTGAAGAACTTGAACTGTGGTGATCGGATATTCACAGATGACTCCGTCTTGGAATGTCAATGTGGTGCTGTTCCACAAACAGTGGAGCAACTAATTTCGTGACCAGTTTTCTGCACGTTACAGGAACTTTTGAATGACTGAAAATCTGGAACGAATCTTATTGAGCAAAAATTTTCCCTTCGAACTAGCTCATAAACTACTTTATAATTTAGGAGCTAGACGTATTTTTTAAATTTTTTATCGGCTGGTATCTGATTCCCTGGAAAATGGATAAGATAGGGTGCCTCATATGGGTGAAAATAATCTATTACAAAAAAAAATGACTCAAATAATTGATTTTTTTTTCGTAAGCTAGTGAGTTTTCGGGTTTCACACATGATTGACGGGAACATTTTTAGAAATATTTTGATGAATTTTTCGATTCTGCTGCATTAAATCAATTTTTGTAATTATAGAATTAATCGCCATTAAATTATCTATACAATGGTACAAAACATTAAGTAGGTTCTGTGTACTAGCATCAGTAACAACAAACAGTTGCAGAGAGGAGGCAAAAAAGAAATTTCGGTCGTAATGGACTCTCTACTTAATGCTTCGCGTTATGAATGAGTCGTGCAAAATTTAAGAGCAGCTTATTGTCAAGAACTGCCAAAAAATGATAAATGCACAGTTTCATTAAAAATTACTTCAGACAACAGACCATATCATCAGATATCAAACATATCAGGCGTCATTCAAAGAACACTCTTCTCGTCTAGATCTTCATTGTGAAGTTCTTCTACAAACAATGCAGATGATCCACGTTCATTCCTTCATAAAATCCATGGTCTTGTCCATTCACACATTTCTAGTAATTCGTCTATTGCGAATTGCCATACTTTCCGAAGTAACTTAACTATTCAGTCGAATTGTGTTTTACTTCACGGAAGTGTTGATATTTTAATCCATAGATGAGAACAGCTATCTAATTTTGCCCATCGCTCATTTTGTCAATTTTTTTTTCTAGGTCCCTCATTTTTTTAGGGTTCTGAAGTCAAGGGGCAACCCTTATAGTTTCGCCATGTCCGTCTGTCCGTCCGTCCGTCCGTCATATTATACAGTCGTAAGATAGGATATATAATTTTCTCCGAGTCTTTTACTGAGCCCCTCTGAAAGTCTTACGAGGGGTGATCCAAAAGTAATGATAATGAATATTAAACACGGTGATTATAGTTAAAAAAAATATTTATTTCTCTACATAGTCTCCTAACAAGTCAATACATTTAGTCCATCTTTTTTTGTAAACCAAGAATTCGCTTTGAAAAAAAATCTTTGTCTTAACCCTCCAAAAACCCCCCTCAACAGCGGCCATCACTTCTCTATTGTCTTCAAATTTCTTGCCCCAGAGGTGTTCCTTGAGTCGAGGAAAGAGATAGAAGTCACTGGGAGCTAGATCTGGCGAATAGGTCGGGTGTTCGAGCAGTTCGAATCCCGATTCTTGAATGGCAGCCATCGCAACTGCGGCTTTGTGAGCTGGTGCGTTGTCTTCTTCAGTCCATCTCGCAGTTTGCCGCGTCTTTTTTCCTTAATGGCCTCCCGAAATCTTCCTATTTGGTCTGCATAGTAAGAGCCCGAAATAGTGGCTCCCTTTTCTAAATATTCCACCATAAGTATTCCTTCTGATTCCCAAAAAAGGGACGCCATAACTTGACACTTTGAATTTCTTTGGCGTCGGTGAGGAAGCTCGCTTCCAGGTAAGGTAGCTATTGTTTGGTTTCAGGATCAAAATAGTGAACCCAGGTCTCGTCCGTGGTCACGAAACGTGACAAAAAAATTTCCTGATCTGCTTGGAACTTTTCCGAGATTCACTCTTGAAATGTCGACTCGTTTTTTCTTTTGCTCGTCGGTTAACATTCTCGGCACCCAACGCGCGGAGACCTTTTTCATATGCAATTCGTTCGTGAGGATTCTTTGAACACTGTCATATGAGATCCCTGTGACCTCAACTATATGCCTGTTGGTTACTCTCCGATCTGCCAACACGACATCTTCGACTTTTTTCACATTATCTTCAGTGAGGGACGTGGATGGGCGTCCTTCGCGATGTTCATCTTCCGTGGATGTTCTGCCCAGTTTAAACTCCTTGGCCCAGCGTGCAACTGTGGAATATGGAGGAGCAGAGTCCCCCAATGTTTCCACCAAGTCGGTTTGTATGTCTTTGGTTGACATTTTTTGTTAAACACTTGGTGACAGCTCTAATTTCGTTTTTCTCCATTTTGATGTTATCTCTTCGACGGTTCGTATTCAAATAAATGTACCTCCCTTTTTTTTTTTTTTTGGGAATGGCATCTCGCAGTTCAACCTATGAGGTTGTCGACTGCTTAACCGGGCTTGCCTGTGGATGCCTCAATAAATTAAGGCCTCCAGCCAGGGCTTAAAAAACTTAAAAACTAAGCGACTACACGCTAAGGGCACCCCCTGTGGGGTACGGACCTCGGCTTAGGGCGTCGCTGGGAGAGGGCAGCAAGGGACAGGCTGGATCGGAATTAAATGTACCTCCCGGGAATCGTGGCCTATTTATATGATTTATTTACGCTAACCTAGTGGGTATATGAGCAAGCAAAAAAAAAAAATTTTTTTTTTTTTTGCACCGGAAATACCCGATTATCCTTTTGGATCACCCCTCGTAAGCGCCCACGAGGGGGCGTTATCGCCCACGTTGAGTACCTATGCTTTAATCACTGTAAAACTTACTAGCTTTGTGTCTCGGGAATTACACATGACGCTAGTTTTTCAGCGCTGTGCTACCAAGCTAGGACCTTAGTATACCATCCAGGCTTGCTGCCCTGGCTTGGCACATGCTAGTGTTTACATGATGCCAGATAATTTTAAGCCAGTACAGTACAGAAGCCAGAAGATCAAGTTACCCGAAACTGTCAAATTTTCCCAATTAACTTTGACCTTATGCTGCAGCGATAAAGTGGAAAATCTATTAATGAAATTTGACAGATTGTAGTACCCTGATGTGGTTGCAGTCAGAAAAACTAAACGCGTAGTCACTGCAAATTAGCCTATCGAAAACTAGCTTCGCCGGCCACATGAAGCTACTACACAAGTCAGGCATAGGGGTGGCTACTAGCTCAAAAAGTAGAACCGAATCCTATTAAACTATCCAAGCTTGAGACGCTAATTTACTAGCTTACTAGCCTAGAAGAACAGTGGTGGCTCAGTGGTATCGGCCCCGACTTAAAGAGTTGTAGGTCGTGAGTTCGAACCCAGACAGGCACTTTATTAAATTTCATCACCAATGCTCTTAAAACGGTGAAGGGAAACATCGTGAGGAAACCGGTATGTCCTAGAACCAAAAAATCGAAGACATCTACCAACCCGCACTGGGCTCGCGTGGTGGATTATGACCCACTCCTTCTCATAGAGGAGGCCTATGTCCCAGCAGTGGAAACATTATAGGCTGATTATGCTACTAGCCTAGAAATGAAGGTAGTACTGTGTAGCCAGTGGTGGTGTGTAGCAGTTTGTTAGCTTACTATCCAGGCTTGAGAAACTAGCCTCGTGTATCTCGGACAGAGCTGCAGTTGGTAGCTAGTTATGAATATCTACGTATAGTCCTAAATGGACATTAAAATGTTGTTTGGGGTAACATAAAAGTAACAACACCTTATTTGACTGGCTTTTTTATGTCCCTTGCGATGGTAGGGCTGACACCCGCCTGGTTTGCGACCACCCTCCCACCGGAGTCGCAAGCAGCCTGCTGTGTTTCTTCCATGCGTTGGGGAGTTCCAGTGCCTTAGGCATATTCTGGGCACGCTCATTCCATCATAGACATCATCCATCTTCTATCAGGCGTGATTGAGGTAAAGAGCGGGCCCATTCAGCAATAAAAAAATGTATCAGAATATAAAAACTAGTTAAACAACTTGAATCCTTCAAGCTGTTTATAGCATTGTTATTTTCGTTTTCAACTTTCAAGGTCTTCTCATATCGGTGTGACTTGGTTCCTTTACAGTAATAATAAGAATATTTACATGACACTAACCATGATAATAATATTATTATGCTCATGATTACAATGATACAGCGCACCACTTTAACCTTCAAAAATAAATAAAGAAATATAGCAAATAATTCAACATTACTTGCATTTTGTTTTGTACAGACGCCAGCACAGAAGCTACCCGAAACTGTCAATTTTTTCCAATCAACCTTGAACCTAATGCTTCAATGATAAAGTTGAAAATCTATTAAAGAAATTTGACAGATTGTAGTAGCTTGATGTGCTGGCGTCTGTACGTGCTAATTACCACTAAACAGCTGCTGGCTACTTCGCAAAGTAATGAAATATTATAGTGTATAACCACTAGACTTGTTCATAAAGGCAAGTTAATGAAATGGGTGCACGAATACCGTTAGATCGGGCAGGATGTGTGTGTGTGTGTGTGTGTGTGTTATTATGACTGTTATTAAGCTTTGTCTAAGGTAGCACGTCGCATTTACAAACCCTTTACGGTTTGCCTAATATTTTCCATACTGCTAATTTAACTTGTGATTAATTTTTTTACGTGACTGATGCTTGAATGGTAATAAAAAAAAAACACAAACACTATTAAAAAAACAGGTGCTATTTAATTATAATGATCTAATGAATCAGTCACACGTTTCACTTGGCTACGTCATTCGTTAAAGGCCTCTGGAGTTATGCGGTAGGGGTGGGGGGTGGGGGGTAGGGGAGGAAGGGAGTCGCAAAGGATGGAGGTGAGATCATAGTGGCGAGTGGCTTGGGGAGGCGATCGATATGTACATTGAACATACATACGTATCTATATAAATAACTGTACCTAACTTCTCGCAACTCGACTGTCTGCTCCAGATACTGCGCCAAAACCCTGTCCCCCCCGACCTCTACCCCTATCTTACCTATTCTTTAGCAAAAAGATCAATTTTCAAACAGAAAGCTTCAACTTAAACCTGTTTATACGTATTTATACAGGTTTCTCGTTTTTTTTTCTTTGTTACGTTTTAATTAATAGCTTAATTGGCTACAAATTATTCAATGCTATAATGCCTAATATTACAGTACTTTATGCTATAAGATAAATCCAACAACGTTCATATTTGCTCAGAGGATGTGGTGATATAACCACTTCCATGGGTCCTTATTCACTGTCTAAATTGGTCGTATGTAGGTACAGAATGTAGAACATATCATTTTAAGTACGTACTTACAAATCACTCCCATCTGAATGTACCAAAATAGTACATCGGCTATTGTTCATAAAGACGTAACGGTAATGGCGAACCGCTTTACTACAACAAACAGTTACCAAAGCTTTTGGCAGCAATATGTTATCAGAGTCCAACGTCGCCTTTATAACATTGATTGACCTTACATACTTCGAATGAACTAAGGTTTGATATTGATTTCATCATGTCGCCAATTCGAAACATTATATATATCTACATCGTATTTGAAATATCCATGTAAGCACCAAAGTCTTATGGGCTGTTTCTCATTTCTCAGTAATATAATATTTTCATTAATAATTAGACTAATTAAGAGTATTTCTTAAATACTAAAGACGGCGATACTAGTGCTCAGTGACACGCTATTTGGCTATTGCGCAGACTCCTTAAAATCCTAAATATTGAAGTCATTACGAAACTTAGAAACAGTGGAGACCACGCAGTTGAGTGCGACTTCGTCTTCTATACCTTCAATAGTTACAAGTAACGACAGATCATCAGAGGTTGTAGATTCAACCAAATTCGTTACTTTAAATCTTAACCCTCATAACACACTTCGATTAAGACTTCATCGTTGTTTGTCATGTTTCAAAGCCTTCTTGATCTTGCAATGGTAAGGTGTATCGGGCTGTTTTCTGTAACTCCACGACAAGGCACATTGTTCCGTGAACGGGAATAAATCAATTCGATCCACCCCAATTCCTCGTCAGAAGGCAACGGGCATTTCATGTTGCTGGCTTTCAATGCTATTCTATTCTAATACCAAGTATTTGGCACCCTATGTGGCGACTTCAGGGCAGTTCAGTAGCTCATGGCCATCTCTTCTTCCTCCAGGCAACCTGCGCTATTTTGATTTGACTTACTTTAACTTACACCAAAAATATAATTATTTCCCAATCCGATTTAGGAAATAAGAGTTCTCAGGATCTACAGAATTACACGCTTCACATAACTGGTTTAGAGACCATTTATTATGGTATGTGTGGCATTACGAACAGTAGTATCAGCAACATGCTCATACTTTTTCCGACGCGGTAATCCACGAACTGACCCATATCGTTCAGGTATCTGATCAACCATACCTTCGTTATGATCCTGTCACGCTCCATAGTATTGAATACAACGCCTGTTTGCAATAAATACATGCGCTGTAACATGCACCATCTTCAACAGGTGCTGGCGTCAAGATGGAGCACTTCCAAGCGGCGCTGGATCCTCGCAAGCAGGAGCTGCTGGAAGCGCGATTCCTAGGCGCCAAGGTCAGTTTCTAATCCTGTTTTACTATACTTACTACATTATTATTTAGTCATCAGAGGTTGTCGCTACACCCATAACGTTTCCGCTTCAGTGCGAGGCTCGTATTACTCAGGCTCGTATTATCAGGCATTAAACTTGAACTTGATTCACGACGTTTGTATAGTGTAGCAATTTTAGAACCAAATCAAAGTACCTAATTGTAGCAGTCACAAGACCGATAGCATATGTCCAAATTACTTTGCATCTCATATCACCTATCAGGTTGTTAAAAAAATACCGGAGGGCCTTATTAAGTTATTATGTCATCCATTTATAAAACTAATGATGAATTGATGAAGGATATCTATGTTATCTTGATTTCAAATTGGCAGGGACAAATGAGTTATATGTTCGAGTGAAGTCCTCCTCGAGTAGGCATATGAATGGCAATATGGCAGATGTGGATATTCTAGGTAATTTATTTCGGTTTACGAGTTAATTATTGAAGAATAGGATTGTTTAGTCAAGTGGTTTATTGAATTTTATTCTAAGTTTCTGTACAAACGAGTTTTGTTGGGTCAGACGCTTGTTTTCATGGCTTCCATTGGTGTCAGAGGTTTTCATATAGAAGCCTCAGGTTTATACTAGCTTATAAAATTCTTATTGAAATACACATAAAGGGATAAAAATCTATTTGAAAAATGAGCCACGCTTTCGACTAATGATTATAAGTGATGTAAGTAATGAACACACTAGACCATACGACGACGAACAAGTTTAAGCACATAAGTTAGTCACTAATTAAGTGCTTCTTATTACTGTAGTGGACATCTGTATAAATTCCATCAGCGAATCGTATAGGAATGTCTTTGTTAAATCAAAAGTGAATGCAATGTGGTTTTCGAAACGATTCTTTTGTTCTCAGTTTTCCTGCGCTCAGGTTAGGTTCAGTTAGTTCATATATCGGTAATAGTAACGCCACATTGTTGTTGTCTACTTGGTTGGACTTTGGGGCGTACTCGGTATTTACGTCTCATGCAAAAGTAGCGAAGGAAGAAACTCCTTCTCTCATAATTATCATCCATCTCTAAACTTCGACCTCTGTGGTGTTATGAACTTATTTACATTGGATTAAAATTGAAATGATGAAACTCAAGTTTCATTGGAAGGCTTAAAGTATATCTCACATGGTAATAATACGTAAACATATAATTTACGTTGAAGTTTTGGTGTACGGTATCACAATCAACCGTTACAGTTATATCAACTTGCTGCTTGGGCTATGAATGAAAGTTCTCACGTTCCGCTGTCTAAAAATCATCATGACAGGAGACCAATACCGACTTTATATTGCCACTTGGCTATTAAGCTATTAAATAGCCTTTTATAAACCTGGTAGCTATAGATATGAAAGGTCAGAATAGCATACGGGCGAGAGGTATTTGAAGTAAAAAATGCAAGTGCCTTAGGGCACCTCACTACGTTTTGTTAATGAGGGGAGCTGCGTAATGCCGACTGTAATGTATAGCCATACATAGATATTTATATCAGTACGGCACCAGTCGGCGGGCGAGTAGATGTTGACATGCAACGAGTCGATCACGTGATCTTTGATAATGTGGCAGCTCCAGTAGGCATGCCCACCTGCCCCGCAGCCGCCGCCACCCCGCTTTCTGTTCGCCGGTCGCCGGCAACAGCACGTATGTGCACACATCGTCATCTCGGCCGACCAAGTGATGTTGTAGATATGTAATTCTATTATGTGTCTCGTCTCCGTCCGTTCCCCGCTTACACTCCGCTCCCCTGTTTCGTCCTAATGACGCGTCATTTGGCCGAGCTAGGGCATCGGTTTTGTTCGTTGTTTTGTTATATTTGTTATTCAAATTATGTGTTATTGATCACGTTCTCTTTGTTGCTCACCGGAAAGATTTTTAAGTGAGTAATCACTAGATTTACCTTCTTAAGAAACAATTTGTTAATTGAACTACGATGTAGCAATCAGAAAATATCATAGTCCAATCTGTAGTCAATCGGTATGATATCAGTTTGTAATAAATATTCATAATCATTGTCTGATGGTGGCAGTCTCGCTCGCTTGTCACTGAATGTACCATTTCGTCATTCAACGACAAAATGGCGGACGGACATAAATAGTTTCTCGGCAAATGTACGGTTGTGACTTATCGACCTAAAAACATTTTGCTACCTGCGAGCAATTAGAGCACAACCACACAAATCAAGAAAAATATGTGTTGGAATTGTTGAACACTTTGTTAGTCTTGATAGGTAACTGGTGTATCTATGTCGCCTAGCAGGCTACATCATGAATTTGTGATAAGCTTATCGATTTGTATGCAGCTACGTTCAGAGACGATTAAAAATTGAAGTTTAGCTTGCAATATAATTTAATACATACACGACGTACGTATAGGTAACTATTGTAAAAGGCAAACAGCTATAATAGTGGGGAGACGTTTTCTAATAGGCTGGTTTACATTGAGCGCATTGATCGCGTGTTTACAGGTCAGCACAAGGGAGATACTAGTAGAAACTCGACGGCCGCCGGAATACAAAACGGTGAGTTGTTTTATGGATAAAACATACAACATAAACATGGATAGAGATGTCACTGCTTGCGGTAGCGTCGGGGGTCGGGTTGTCTCCTTCCCTCTAATATGGCGAGGGGGGTAATGGCTGACCTTTGCGTTATGCTCGTGAACGGGTGCTGCTTGTGGTGACTGGTCGTCTTGCTGACCATGGTTTTATCATTGTTATCATTATTAATAACTTGTTTATTTAGTTTCCTTATGGTCCTAGTTTATCATTTGTGACTTCAAGCGACAGCTATGTAAACTGAACCCAGCATTGCATAAATATGTTAGCGGTCACGCCCTTTATACCTGGAGGCTTTTATTTAATTTCCATTTATTAATTTTTGCTTGAGTATGTATAGTTTTTTATTGTATTTCTTGGTATATTGGCGTTGCCAGCTGACATATGGCAAATAATTTAATTTAGCGTTCTGTGTCTTGTAATGTTAATTGCTTTGCATACCTTGTATTGTATTCAGTCAAGTATATTTTCTAACTGAACAGACAGCTGTGCTGCTGGGGAGTTTGTTGCGCCACTTCTTCTTCCCAGCGAAAGCACTAGGAAGTGGTGAAGGGCGGGCGTTTTGGGGGACTGTCTTTTGTAATTTTGACGTTCGAAAAGTGCTGATTCTCAGCCTAGTTTGAATAAATGACTTTTGATTTTGATTTTTGATTTTGATACTATTGTAGATATTTGCATTAGTTTGCATTCACCGGCATAACAACATTAATTAGCCTACGCAAACTTTTAGCTTCCTACAATCGCGATTCGCGATAATGTGGGACAGTTGTTTTAACGCTCGTTCGCTCAACCATTGCATGATGGCATACATTATTAATAGAAGTTCTATTACGTTTCATGCTACATTTAGGAAGTCGGTTACCTTGATATCGATTAGGCTGTCGTCGACAAACAGTGGATATTAATTTTTTTATGAGTTTTTGCCTTTGAGTGTGCACTTAAATCGATAGTCGTCTCCACAAAGTTAATATGCTTCTAGTTTGCCATAGTTTATGTAGTGTGTGTACCGTCTCATACCTAGTAGGTAGGATACCTATCTGATGTTTAACTGCGTTCAACTTACATTCCTTTGAGTATGTGCCTAAGAAAGAACATTGAGTATCGTGGCGCGTTCAGTTCGTACATACAACAGCGTGTAGTGTAAACACACCTATAAATAGTAGCCTTACAAAATAACAGCGAGACCATTTTCGTATCGTATGTATAGATAGAGCGCACCAAGCGCACCGTACGCAGCTAGTTTCCACTCGCCTGTCACGGTACGCGGTACAATGCGTCGGAGCAGGTTTTCAATCGTCTGTCACGGTTACATGGACCTAATTGTTCTCGATTCCCGAACAAAATGTACGCTTTTATTCTCATATTAAAATCTATGAACATCTAACTAGTATACGCCTTTGAACTTCCCCTATTTTTCTATTTTTCGGTGGTCTTCATTGAAATAGCTGCGTAAGATTAGATACAACCGCTGCTTATTAGTAGCGGCTATGGTATGCTATACTTAATGTACCTATACAGCTTATTATTGATTGGTGAATTGAATGATGCAGTAATAATTAAAATAAAAAAGAAGTTCAAGGAAAACTTTTCCTTTTCCTAATCGACCTATGATTAGACTTGCATCGAGGCGCGAGGACAAGCAATTACTTACCTACTTTTTTTTTATCAACTACGACTATTTTATTGTTGGATTGAAGTGTATTAGGTCGCAAATCATAAGTAACATAAATAAAGTTACATAAGTCGAGTTGACGAGCCAGCATACTGCTCTGCTATTGTCAATGACACAATAGCGTGAAAGCTAAATAAAGTTCTGTAAAGGAGGGAATTTAAGAATCGATTATGTTACGTAAGAAAATATAGTTGCATCTGTTTGTTATCTTTGATTCAATGCCTTTTCTTGAATAACCCGTCTTTTTTTGCCACCATTTTTTTTACCGAAGACTAGTTGCT
This sequence comes from Eremobia ochroleuca, assembly GCA_949629135.1. NCBI lineage: Eukaryota > Metazoa > Arthropoda > Insecta > Lepidoptera > Noctuidae > Eremobia > Eremobia ochroleuca. Next base: position 12,978,787 of record OX451396.1, read on the forward strand.
ACCTAGTGTGAAGACTTGGTATCCTAAAACTGGAAATACGATAAACTTGATAAAGCGAGCAGGGAAGTATGCCGGCCTCGAAGTGTAGGCAAGTCGGGGCCGCGGGGTCACCGACACGCAGCGCGCCGCGCTCCCCGCCCGCCCGCCACCCCGCGCCTCTCTATCACTGAACGCTTGAAATGAAATCGCGGTTTTCGCACCACTCTTTCTGCCTAATGGGAATAGGTACTATGGGTACCTAGCTACCTACCTGGTTATCGATATCTCGTTTAACATGTCAGTGTGTGCGTGTGATTTGTTTTTGCCGTGGATGAATTAATTTCTTTAAAAAACTAGTCTTGTCTAGTTTCATTTTTATTTTTGGTAGCAGTCTTATTATTACTACTTTACAAAGTTACAACACTAGTCCATGATTATTATGATTAATTCTAATTAGATTACTTGTTAATACGTAGTTTTGAAATGGGTTGTCGTAAGTTTCTGATTTATAATTTCCTACGTTATCACAAAAGCATTGCAGTTAAAATGATTTCACTTTAAAACTATTATTTCAAATCAACATTATGCAACGAATCAAGAAATTAATGTGCATCTTATCGCATTTATAGATTCAAGATTTCATTATTAAAATCTTGCACATTACTATACGAATTACTCCATACAACCCACATTATTATTGTTTAACAAGTTCACTACCTAACACAATACGTTTTAAAATGGTAATGTGTCTAACGTAATCGCGAGTATTCGCGAGCACTGAAGTTGAGGCAGATTGGCAAGCAGAGGTGGGCGACTTGCGGCTGGTCTCGTACAGCAAGCATGCTTATTCCGCACTGAGAGAAAGAGAAGTAGGCACAGCGCGCAGTGTTCAGTCAGTTGGTTTGCACATTCGACGCGAAGGGAAATTATAACATGGCGCACACGGCCTCGCCCCGCCTCGGCTACAATGTGCCGTCAAACCTCATTCCACCGCTTAGCCGCCCGGTTCCGCAGTTATTTTTACACAGGCCGACCTTTCGCACCGGTCGTCACCGCACTCCAGTATCTATTAACTAAATTTATATTCACGACGCACACACATTTGCAACTAAATTTGTAAATATATTCACAATTTTCGCACATGAAACAATGTTCAATTCGTCTCCTAATACATATATTCGAATTAAAAATCATCGTCGTAAGTAATCAGGGAATCGTAAACAGTCAAATGAGAGTGTGGCATATAGACGACCGCTCTCGTCCGCTGCCACGGAGGCAATGAACGCGCGGTGGGGCGGCGCGGCGGGCGGCCCGTCAGCTGAGCGTCACGCCGCGACATTGCAAGGTCCGCCCGTATTGCTTCGCCTGACCCAGTGCGCCGCGCGCCGTGCCACGCCGCCGCTCCGCGCGCCGGCCGGCACTGTTCCAGCTACTTACCTGCCTCCAGCAATCCACTAAGTAGTAGAACAGAAGAACCTAGTGGAACAGCCATTTTAACCATCCAAAAACCAGACATTTGACTTTACTTTCAGTGCAGATCAATATTTTGAAGGCCGACACTGGCGCCGATTCTCTTGTTCACAAACTAAACTAAATTTTAGTTCAGTGCATCTTTTTCTTTCTATTTCATTAAGAAAAGGACAGAAGATAAATATTAGTTTAGTCCTGTCAACAATTCAAATAACAAGTCATGGCACCAATAAGAATTTTTAATTAAATACTTTGAGATTCTTCTGGGAACTCACATAATAGGGACATTTTTCTGCAGCTAGACGGCTACGCCTTGCTTGAAAAAACCTGGTTTTATACCTACATCTAGTTCTTAGTTTTGTGAGCACTCGCTTACACTACAGTCTGTTCACTAGGCTAACAGTTTTTTGACAGCTTCCTTATAACATAACGTAACTATTCCAGATTACGTAATAGTTAACTTTAAAATGCGTAATAAAATAAATATTCAACGTGTAACGTTAAATGCGCAAAACCTGAAAATAGTAGTTTGATCAGAATAACGAGCAGAATTAATTGAACCACTTTTCAATTTAGGTCATATTTTTCAAAAAATCTTCATTAAAAACGTTGCCGTGTCTATTTATTAATAGGTCAAGCAAGCCAATGTCAGGGCGGCCCGGTGATGACTCCTCCCTTGATAAAGCGTCGTCGCAGACGCAAAAAACGATCAGAATGGCCAGTAAAACTAAAACAGCACATAAAACCTTTACAATTTTTTTAATGACTTATTTTCTCTCTGAAATAGGTCAATTGAATTAAAAATCAGTTGGGGTGTGTGAGGTTTTGCGCATTTAACGTTACACGTTGTATAAACTGCCTTATCTTATTGAATTATCTTATTTATGACTTCTTACAGACATTATAATACGTACGTGTATCAGCACCCTAATTGCGTAACACACTATTACTCTCAATTTGAATCATTTTGAAGCATATTCCTAATCCATTGCTCCATATGTTGGAAAAATGTGTCTGCTCAACAACGTAAATAACGCAATGAATGTTCTTGATCTGTCACAATGAAACCCAGTTTTGACAAAAGATACATAATTGTTTTGCATATTAAATTACATTCTATCGTACTAATTGATGGGATCGAATGTATTCGCTCCATATGAATAAATCGAAAATCAATCAATCAGTATAGAAAAACCTTGCAGCTAGTCAAAACTCAATAAAATATATAAATTATTTGCCAGGATACGGATTTGCCACCATAAACAAGTTGTTAATATTTTATTTCGATTTTAAAACTTTCATAAAATGTTACAAAATTAAAACAACATATTTGTCTGTATACAACACAATTGAAACGGCAAACCAGTGCATACTTTATTTTTACGCTGATTTCCGCTATAAAACCTGCAAAATTGAAATTACAGTAATCAAAGTGGCTTGTTTATATTCTTTTGTATTTAATCATAATAAAGACAGCCATAGAAACCGCACCATTTTTTATTCGACAGCAAAAAAACTATAATACTACATGACATACAAATTAAAGTGAAATTATACGTTGCTGTTGCTGGTGGCTAGTGGACAGGGTAGCCTTTCCCAAACATCTCCCCCTAAATATATTTAAACACGTACACTACTAAACGGGATCCTGCATAAAACCGTACCTACAAAATACGGGATCTTACCGTGGGAAAGGGCCCTAATAGGTCACGTCAAATAATACAGACGGGAGGGGCCAGACGTAAGGAGCCCAACGGCACAGCTCGCCCCATAAGCCAATAAGAAGCATCAACCAATAACAATTATTAAAAAAATAATAATAATCATCAATTACCGGAATATGTGCGCGTCATCAAGACACAAATAACTTCGTGCCAAACAAATTCCTACGTCACGCCGTTTTCGTGTCCAACATCTGTGGCAGACAAACAGGCGGAAGGAAGCGTTATTTATTGAGGCTTAAAACCTTACAAAATATCTTCTAATGTTTACATGATTAAAAAAATATACTATATGTATATGGATATAGAAGGAGAGAGAGAGGGGCGGTGTGTAAGTAAGGGATGATATTATTTTGAAAAAGGAGTTAATGATAACGTGACACTTGATGACATTGGAGGGTGGAAGAGAAAAATATTTTGAACCGTCCCCATTTCCCCACGTAAGCAGCAGTATCCGGCAAGCATCCTGTTTGCCGGATACTGCAAGCAGGCTGCATGTGTGAATACATATATATTTAAACAAGTTCACTACTAAACGGGATCCTGCAAAAACCGTACCTGCTTAAAACGGGACCTTGCCGTGGGGAAGGGACAAGGGCAGCTAGCCTTTAAATATGAAAAGATGACTAACTTGGGTTTCAGTAATCCATCAGTATCTGGTAATACGTAAACGAGCCAATGACCAAAACATTTATTATGTGCACAGCCAGTGTGGAACTCTCTGCCAGCGACTGTGTTCCCTTCCACATTTAAACAGGCATCTTCTGGGCACGGTAGTTCCACCATAGACCTCATCTATCGCTTTCTATCAGGCGTGATCGAGGTCAAGAGCAGGCCCATTCAGCAATAAAAAATTAAAAAAAACAGCTGTCAGTGGACTGTTACCCTCTGAAGTTGGCGTAGACTAGAAATTACACAACAATATTTGCGAAATTGTCAATAGCTACCTGCCTCCACTACCTTTGCAACTTCTTTGTCGTATCGATTAATAAAAAAAATAAAAAATGGTCTTTTACCAGAACTCCATTATCTCGAAAGCGTTATCAGTGGCTTCGGAGATGTCCTTCAAGATGAAGAAGTCTTCACATCGCTTCATTCGAAGCAATAATTTCATGTTCTTTAGAAAGAACCGTCTCTGTCGCTGAATCTCCACAAAAACTAGAATGGAATGCTTAGTTGTTCGATCAAAGTTCCAAGAATAATACAAGAGCTAATTTTGTCACAATTGAACGGAAACTAAAAAAAAACAAAAAAAAAATTAACTATGTCTCTACTGCAAAAGGCATGCTGATGTCAAACCAAAAAATATAATAAAAAATTGTTAACTTTACAACCTACAACTTTATTGTGTGTAAAGGTACGCCAACAACGTGGTCTAGTCGCTGCTTTTCTTAAAAAATGTAATCTGTATCTTCTGCTTACTATAAAAAAATCGTTAATTCACTAACACACAGCGAACTGCCTAACCCGCCGCTGGGTCTAGAAGCATGGGTTTTTGCACAAGAGTTCCTTATAAAACGAAGGTGAGCATTTAGGAATGATTTTTGAAAATCAATCCCAGAAGGGGCTGACTAGGGGATGAAAGTTCGTAATTTTAAGTTTGTTGTTTATGAGGGTGGCGTGGTCATATTGATGAAACCCTCTATAAACAAATAAAGATTTTTAAAAAAAAGTTTGTTGTTAAATAAATGACGCTTGAAGAATAAGTACAAGCTTCGAAATGTACTAACATCCACTCAAATACTCGTACTATCCCCATAGATACGCAGCAGAGTGAATTTACTAAATGTGTAGGTGTCAGCGCTGTCGGCACTAGAAATAATCAATATTGCAGGCTCTGGTTCGAATCTCGTGGCGCCTCGTCTGTGTTGCACACTCTTGCGGCCGAAGTTACGCCGCCCTCCCCCTCGCACCTCGCGCCCTGCACACCCCTCGCACTAGAAAATTGGGTTAAACAGCACGCGGCTGAACGCCCGTACCGGAAGAGGGGATTTTGGGGTCCGCAGAACTGCGCTTCTACAATGAATGCGGGACAGAGATGTGACTGAGTATTGATTGTCTTTCACATTGGAGACGGAGACGCAGTTTTCTTGCGGCGCAAATGCACGGTATCAAAGCGTGACGTAAGCTGAACAAAGGGCCACCCAAACTCGTTTGTAGAATTTCCCTACGAACAATTATTGCTCAGTGTAGCACTTTCTTTAAATTTTACGGATATTAAGAACGATTTCGGTTTTTGCTTGTTAAACTACCTTGTGTCACAGATATAGCAATAAACAAATTATCGAAAGATAATAAATAATAATCGACCATGTTAAATTATTTTTCTTATTATACTTATACTTTTATACGCAGAGTCAAAAATTTAATACAATCTGGATGAGAAATAGTGGTTACCTCCCAATTCTACTGGTGAGATGTGATCTTATTCCTTCTCAAAATACAAACATGAAAATGGAAATAATTTAAAAATAAATAAGGCGCGTCATTTGCGCCCTATGGATATATATTTTCGCCCTCTATCAAAAGCATGAAAGCGCTGAAATCGTGGTAATGGAAACATGTTTTGATCATGAAATAGGATTTCATATGCCTCATCAGAAAGCAAAACTAAGTCTGGCTGGAGGTTAATCTCAGTAGAAGATAATTAGCTCCTGTATTGTCGAGTCAATGAATTTGAATTATGAATTGCGGAAAGAAAGTTGGTCCTGTGTGCTGGGGCTTACAAGTTTTGATTATATTATTGTATTTGTAAATACTTCCCAATATTGCCCAGTAATTCAATTTGGAAAAAGTATTTCATTTCCAATCCCAAATATTTTTTGTTAACTATAAAATATTTATTGATCTTTGACAGCCGTCGTTCCGACGGGTATCAGAAGCCCAAAATTTTTCTTACCAAGGGGTATCGTGTTACCCAGTAACTGGGTTATGGAGGTCACTCAGGCAGTCACTCTATCTGAAATACTGGTATTCCGCTGCATTTTGTTAGACTAGAAGCCTACCCCAACAAAGTGGGGAAAAAGCTAGGCTTATTATGAAAATATTTATCGATCCAATGAAGAAAAAGAAACCTAGGGAAGAGTACCTAGCTAAAGTGTGATGACTTGATGAAATCGCTTCACTTTCCGTTATCTACGAATGTGTATTGTCAGCAGCTTGACGCCACGTATGTTCTACGTCGCGTCGCGTCGCGTCTCGTGGACAATGCGTGTCAGTTTTTGTTTCGAGGTCTTCGTTAAATCTTGTTTTTTACAACTGGTGCAACTCTTACATTTTATGCAGTTAAGATTATTATCGTCATAGACATCAAGCTACTACAATCTGTCAGATTTCTTTAATAGATTTTCAACTTTATCGCTAAAGCATATGGTTCAAAGTTGATTGGGAAAATCTGACAGTTTTGGGTAGCTTGATGTGCTGGCGTCTGTACATAATTATTATCCTTACACGCAGGTTGCCAACTCGCTAACTTTCCATCTGCTGTAGTTATCTAAAAATAGACGCGGCAATAAGCACACTGCAAGCAATGCATGCTTTGATTTGCTAATTAAGTAGGAAGTTTCTACCTATATGTTGAAAATCCGCGAGTTGACTAATTTTTTTTTTTTATTATTTCAATTTAAGCTTTTTTACCTCACTAATAGCTTGGTATAAACAGTTTTTTTAATATTTTTAAAAATTGAAAAGATATGAGCGTTCAAAACTCTCAATTAGACAGAGAGGGAAATACTGAATTGTGACGTCATAGTTCAGTATCGCCATATAAATTACATGCAAAACTTCGTTTTGCGAGAAAGAGATAGACAAAAAGTTTCTATAAGTTATAAGTTTTTTATTTTTCGACCGATTTCAAATTTGATTTCGAATTCTATTATTGTATTACATGTGTGGATATATTATCTACTAGAATATATAGTATTCAATATCATGCAACTACCCAATTGTAGTTTAATAGTAATGATATCGGTTTTTAGGTGAAAATGCATTTACTTTTGTCTCAATTTTTATATTTTCGATTATAAAAACAATTTTGCTTCTTATCTGTGCGACGTCATATAGCCTTGTAAGCAAAGCAATCGGTGAAACTTATATACATATGTGTTATTTACTAGAAGCAAAATCACGTGGTCGTTCCTTATTTTCCTTATCGTTTTGATCCAATCGAAATGCGTTTCGTTCGCAGGCGACTTTTGTTGCTAGCTTAATACAGGAGGTGGTCGCTGCGAACGGGAGAGGAGGGGCTAGAGGCACCGAAGGGAGTACATACAGAGCGGCAACGTTACCGCGATAATGCTAATACCCTTTATGTGTCTCTCTCTACTGCCATGCCACTGAACTGCCGTGATGTTGACACCCTGATTATACTTTATCATTTAGTGGTGTTTTAATCTGTGGGCCGGTAAAAGTGCCACGTTGTGCGATTTCAAAACGCTTTGTCCCATTCACCATCATTGTTTGAATCTGTGTTTTGTTATAGCATGAGATTACGAATCGTTTATTGAATGTAGCAATGATTACTTTCTAATGACAATATTGCATTCATATGCATCGCTACTATTGCTATTGCTGATATTGTTAATGATATAAACTCATTTGTCAGTTCAGTTATTAAGTAGGTAACCACTGTATTTTTTTTATTTTTTTTTAAGATCGCAAAAAACGCCAATAATAATAACAATAATGTGATAATCACACTTGATAAATCAATAACATGCTCAGCTACGAAAATAGATATGAACCTGAAATCACACGTGTGTGTCAAGGAACAAAATAGCAAATAAACGAACATTGAACAATGTGGTAAAATTAATTATCTTAAAACGTACTCATATTATTGAGCTACCTTGATTTATAGGTTCTGCATTTCGAAAACAATATTACTTAAGAACGTTGCCTCTAACGACAGATCCTGTAAGATTCTATGGGCGAATTCTTCACAATCTCTTGGTTCAAATAACATCAACATCAAGTCTCCGTCTTACAGCTAACTGCAAAAATAGAAACAAATGGGAAATAATCAGTAGATATTTATTAAAAATAATATAGGATGCTTCCCTTTACCCTAGAAATCGCCCCACTCCCCCTACATGAAGGCCGCAACCCCACAATCACATTCTACATATCAATAATTTTGGAATTGGATCTGGTGTTTATTATGCCATTTAGATGCAATTGAAAATCACACATTTCGGAAAAATTATATGAAAATAGCGCATTTGTTTAGATTAGGGTAACGTCCCCCACGTTACACTAATCTAAACAAATGCGCTATTTTGCGGCAGTCACTTTAGCGAAAAACGACACAATTCCTTAATTAATGTTTCTTCCACGAAAGTAACTAAACTTTCATATAGTTAATTTAGTACATGAAGTTTAATAAATGTTTATACGTTTTAAAAACCTTTCATTGACTGGTACTGCCGGCACCTTGCGGGTAATGGCGATCATCATGGGGGTGATACCCGGTCGGTCGAAATTAGTAGAGCTTTGCACCAATAATTAAAACAATATTTTAAAAATAATACAATGTTTCTTAGTACAGAAATGAACCAAATGTCTTAATTAAAAAAAAGCTATAAATCAAGACGTTTCAGTACCTTATTTCTACGAACACAGTAATCGCATTCATACTGGTCGAGATAATCTACTCTTAAAATTGGTCTAAACTTAAGTTAAATATTGCCAAATATTTTCATATGAGGTAATGCCGGTCGGTGACTGTCCTTACCCGCTTCGAGTAACAACGTTTTCTTCGACTATGAATCTAAGCAAAGCTTTAAAAATTTAACCAACACATCAGATGTGCTAACAAATTTGTTATAAATGGTGATTAAAGTAAATCCAGCCGTATAAAATATGCATAAGCTTACCTTTTATTGAAAATCACAATTTTTAGCAACAAAACACTCCGAAACTACGACGACGAATGAACGACGCTTTGCCACACGGGCGTGTAATGCAAGATGGCTGCAGTCTTGTAAATTAGTTGTCCCCAGTGAAGACTACATAGCAGCACAGGTATCAATATGGAAATAATTTAGGAACTTAGTATTTTACAGTGACCGGCATTTCCCGCTGACCGCAATTCCCCCACATTACCCTATAACCTGAAAGTCCGCAGTTGTTAAGATTACTATATGAAAGTCGCGAAGTTTTGAATTTTGTAAAAATTAAGCGAAGATTTATAACATTAAAAAAAATAGTTAAAAAAAACACGCTTTAATAGCAAATCGAACCAAAAATCAGCAAATAACTTTTAATTTAAAATGCTAAAATAAAAATAAAGTTATGAAAATAAAATTAACTTCATTGTAAAAAAGCGCGGGGTGCTTTTATCAAATTTCTATACTAATTCTACGTTTAAAAATAACTACTTAATATATAGTTAACAACCATCAATATCGAGCACCCCACGCTTTTTTTCAATGAAATTAATTTTCCTTTCATAACTTTATTTTATTTTATAATTTTAAATTTAAAGTTATTTTCTGATTTCTAGTTCGATTTGCTATTAAAGCGTGTTTTTTAGTTTTTTTTGAACAACTTTTTTTCAACTTTTTTTTAATCAAAATATTGTATTGTCGTCTCTCGTTGATAAGTCTACATCGTATAAAGTAAATCTAATCGTTTAAAGTGGGGCAAAATCTAGCCCAAACGAGTCAGTTACATACAAACAAACATACAGGTGAACCTAATAAAAGCGTGTTAATAAGATTTACAAATTTAAATTCAAGAAAATATTTATTAAAAAGGACATTTTTAAGGGTTAAGAAAACAATACTTATCATAAATTTAATTAGTAAAAATTGCCCAGCAAAGTATTAAAAACAAAAAAAATCCCGAACAGTACTGCTGGGAAATTTTTACTAATTGAGAAAATACAAATCGAAACTTAACCAATCTCTGGGCGAAGTGATTTTATTTTTGCATGGAGTTGGACAAGGTTTTTAATTCGATCAATTGAGCTGCTGTGATCACATCAAGAATGCAGTCATATTTTATCGGTCCAGCAGGGTAATAGCGTAACATACTATTAGTAGAATTGGGTTTCATTTTGACAGTTCAACAACATTCATTACATTATTATTATTATGAATCAATGGATTAGCAATATCCATCAAAATGATTTAGGTTGAGATTGATAGTGGTGGGGTGAATTAGGGTGATGTTGTGAAGGAGACAAAAGGTAATATGGAGTTTGCATAAGTAGGTATCGCGGTTACTAAAAAAACCGGCCAAGCGCGAGTCGGATTCGCGCACGAAAGGTTACCATTATCTATAAAAACTGCAAAAAAATCATGTCTGTGGTATGGGAGCCCCCTTAAATATTTATTTAATTCTGTTTGTTAGTATTTGTTGTTATAGCGGCAACAGAAATACATCATCTGTGAAAATTTCAACTGTCTGACTATCACGGTTCAGGAGATACAGCCTGGTGACAGACCTTCGGACGGACGGACGGACAGCGGAGCGGGATTAATAGGGTTCGGTTTTTCCCTTTGGGTACGGAACCCAAAAAACAAAAGGCGACCTAAACTTTCATAAACCCAATGATTATGTGGTCATTGCGTATGCGTAACCTCTAAGCAATACACTACGGAAGTTAGGATTTCATTGACAAAAAATGATGTCACCTACTGGAAAATGTGCATGCTTATAATTATTATTATATTTGAAAAACATTTTTGGCTGTAAATTGTACTTTTACCATATTTTTATATCGTGTTTTTATTTAAAACAGCTTAGTAATTAGTGGCAGAAAATAGCTTTAAATTTACAAGTACCCAATCAAGATAATGATTTGATTTACATACATTATAATAGGTAGGTATGCTTATCTATTGTAATATGTACTGCTTTACGACGGTACATAATTAAGTTTATCGCGCTTAGAGCCCGGTTGAATAATATAATACAGCTACCTATAGGTGCGCACATTCAAGTGGATACATAGTAGACATATCTGTGTTTATATGTTGGTACATCGCGGCAGTCGGCACAGACGCCTACGTAACACGTCCAGTAAGCAGTTTGTTGTGGGGCACGAGCGCCGATATCACGTATACCTACTCGTTCGGTCGGTGGCACGCCGCCCGCCACCCGCCACCGCGGCCGCCACCGCCGTCACCTCATTGCGGGAATAATCGGTCAACTGGATTTCGTATCCATTGCTTAGGTTCAATTACAAGTGAATTACTTAATTTAACTTAAATATATAACCTGTACTTCTTAACTAAAATCGTGGCCATTCAATATAATATTTGTTTTGTGCAAAAATCCAATTAGTCAACAACAACACGATCGCAATCGCGGGCTGTTGACCTGTAGCTAGCGCAGTGCAAATGCGAGTGAACGCACAACGTTCTTTCCTACGAGGTAGTAGAAATATTCGTTTATAAACTTTAGTGTTAATTTACTTTGTGGTTATATACGAACGCACAACTGCAGGCAGATATTTTTCACTGGATATAACAATGCTTTTGGCCTTGTATCCTTGTAAAATGGCGCCTCGCCCGTCGTTATTATTATTACATTCGAAGCAAACTTCGTGACGATCTCTACTCTCCACCCCCCTTGCGCTCCCCGCGGATGCGTATCCGATTGTCGCGACTGGCATTTCGTTTACAACTTGTCAAACTAGTTAGGTTATTTGGATGAAGTGAAAAATAGTAAAATAATTAATATGGAAACATTACCTTACACGTAATTTGTAAGTATAGGTAGCTTTTTGTCGGAAATGAGTGAGAGCAAGAGTAATAACGAATGAAACTGGGCGAGTCATATGTAAAGACGCCATCTTTCTTTACAGATGTCAGCTGGGTCACAAATTCAGATGGCACCACAAACCACTGTCAACACGGGGCAACCTCTACACAATCAGGACTCCAATATGAGCACAGGTAAATTGTGATTTAGTGATAAAAGTGCAATAAATGTTTGTGATTTGTGATCAGTGCTCTCAGTGTTTACTTCACGCCGGCTTGTCGTCAAAGGTTAACCTTTTCTTACAAACTAACTCGTGAGGGACGAAAACTTGTGTGAAAAACTGTCATCAAACGAAGGATTGTGACGTCATTTATCGTGTATGATGCCGGATAGGAACCGTGAAAGTGCCGTTTTTCTTCTCGGCAACCGAGACTATTGCGTGCCACAATGCATGAATATAAAAGTGGAGCTAACATAAACCACGTCGGCCTACTGAGCTCCTTGTCAAAAAGTGAGTTACACTAACTGCTCATGTTTTAATTGACGTGTTAATTTATGAATCTACTGTAGTATTTACTTATTGACAAATTACGTCTCATTCAGTAAAACCAGCCCTGTGTTATTGTCAAGTTGATGACATAAATAACACTATTTACAAAATCGGATTACATATGACTTACTGTTAACATAAATTTTGTATGAAAACATTGTTATTTCTGAGACTACTGCCTTCAGAGTTTACAAACACGAATTATGAATTACAATAACAGTAAAACATATAAGATTTTGCTTACAAAATGCTTTATCAATTTGGTTTGATTCTGATCTTAAGTGTTTATGCATGCAATGTTGTTTCAGTCTGACTATTATTTATACAAATGGTTTGTGACCACCAATATGTAATAGTGTAAATCCAGCCAAGCATTATGATATATTATGGGAATTTATTAATTAGCGGAGTGGATAGCTTTGCTATTTAAGTCCTCTAAGGATGCATTATAAAGTCAAGTATACTGCTGTACTTGAAACACTCACTGGCACTCTGGTATGATGAATCACCATTTGCAAATGCAAGTCTCTGTTAATGGTTGCATATTATTGGCTTATATTACTTAAATGCCCAATAACATATGCTTATTAGAAGTAATCAAAGGCGTAACTACTTCCAGGGTCATCTCATAGCGATAAAGAAGTTGATGCTTTAACTCCAGAAAAGTCTGCTGCTATGCGAGGCTCAACTGCTGCTCCCGGCACTGCGCTTGTGCCCCCAAGCGGTGCCACACCTACTATAGCCATGCCAGAAAGGAAAAGGAAACGGAAAGGTGAATATTGATGTTAAATTTTTTTACTAACGAACCCTATGCATTAAAATCAAAAAATCAAAATCAAAAGTCATTTATTCAAACTAGGCTGAGAATCAAGAATCAGCACTTTTCGAACGTCAAAATTACAAAAGACAGTCCCCCAAAACGCCTGCCCTTCACCACTTCCTAGTGCTTTCGCTGGGAGAAGAAGTGCTCGTTTAATAACAAAGCAGATGTATACCTAGTCAACTCTGTACTACTGTTGAACCTAGGCTGATATAGTGCTGATTAATTTCCATTGCTTTTAAGATATAGCAAACTTTAACACTCTCCCTGCCATGGGATCTGTCGGCGACCCCCAAAAAAATTTGTCACATTTTCCATAACAGTACGCAGCAGCAGTAGTAATAAAAACTATTTGAATTTGGGAGGTTAGGGCAGATGCCACGCGCGCTGTAAAAGTATTTTTTTTTTTTTTATCTGCCGGTGGATCCCACGGCTTCTTGTAATAATTTTGACTTTTAACTCTTGGCGTCCGCAAGCATACAATTTGGGACCTGCGGGCGTATCCCAAGGCCTCCTGAACTTAAAAAGTCTTATATCGGCAGGGAGAGTGTTAATGTTGCTACGTTAATTGTTATAATTTTAACATGATTGCAAAATTCACAGATGATACTTTAATATGACTATAAAACAGAGTCCTGTAATGTAAAAATCATTGCATTTAAGTAAACTATTACCAACAACCTGCACTGGGCCCACATAGTATATTATTAGCCCACTCTCTCTCAGAGAGAGGAGGCCTCTTTCCCAGCAGTTATGGTATGAATATGTTATGCATACCGATAATATGATTATTAAATATGAAATAATGATCTTGATAACTTCAATTCGTCTTAACAAACTATAAAAAAAGTGTGTCCGTAAAATGTTTAGTTCATGTTGTATGAATATTAAACAATATTGCAATCATTTCCAGGAGAAGAAGGTGTTGGAGGCGGTGGGGGCGGTGGTGGCAAACAGAGGCACAACTCATCAGACAAAAACATTAGGGAATATTTCTCAAAACACCCCTCATCAAGTCCTGTACGGCATGCTGGTGCCAAGTCACCTTCGCCACAGGGCGCCAATTATCCTATGGTAATTATTTTGGAATTATTTGTCTTAACTTATAAGAGAGGGGCCCGTGGCTAAATAATAACAGCCGCACAGGTCGATCGATCAGGTTAAGCTGCGCTTGCCGCGGTTGGTCTGTGAATGGGTGACCATCTTTACATACCGAGAAACCTCCGTGCCTGGGAGAGCACGTTAAGTCGTTGGTCCCGGCTGTCATTCGTAGATCTTTGACAGTCGTTACGGGTAGTCGGAAGCCCGAAAGTCTGACTACCAGTCTTACCTAGGGGTATCGTATTACCCAGTAACTGGGTTGTGGAGGTCAGATAGGCAGTCGCTCCATGTAAAATACTGGTATTGAGCTGCATCCGGTTAGACTGGAAGCCGACCCCAACATAGTTGGGAAAAGGCTAAGCAGATGATGATTTGTCTTAACTTATAAATCCATAAAAAAGAAAAAGATGGGAAGATGACTTAAACGCGTACCAGGAGGGTGGACGGCACAAGAAAAGAGTACCGGGAAGGATTTGGGGAAGGCCGCCAAGCAGTGGAATAGCAATGGTTATGAAAAAAAAAACCATAGACTGATGCGCATTTATAAGATTCTCAACCAAAACAGAATGGCAGTGACAGTTATACTAATGTAAACTGGAATCCAGATGCTTGAGTTTAGATTACAGGCCTTATTTTAATGTACCAACTAGAATGTATTTAGATATGGCTAAGTATTTTAAACAATTCTTATAGGAACTGTTTATAAAAATACAAATCCACTATTAATGTGCATAACCTAATGGTTAATGATGTATCTCTGTTAATCAACCTGCCACAAGTAACAAAACAAAATGGCACACAAAATGTTATTATTACATTCACAAAAGTTAATAATCATGTTTCTATGTAGTGATCACACTCAGTGAGTCACTCCACGCAGATTCAAGCAACTTGCTTTCCTTAATTGGAAATTGTTATGTTTCTGTAGGCACCAATCATAGTATATAGGATTATCATCATCAAATGTACTGACTACTGAGATGATTTTAGTACTACTCAAGTCTTATGATGATGCTAAAACTGTAATGTTAAATTAACTTGACACAAAACATTCTTTTTATATAGGGTTCTTAATTTGGGTTTGATGGCTTGTATATGTAAGAAGGTAATTATAATAATTTTGTGTTCAGTACCCACCGTCACCCTCGTCGTTACTGCCTTCTGGTGCCGATTTTTTACGTTCGGCGTCTCAGCAACGACCCCACACAACTGTTAAACAGGTAACATCCCTACCATCACCTCAAATAATGACTATTTTAGTTTTAATCATCTTGTATGTTCATGGTTTATGTAATTGTCTGCAGGTTCAAACAGAACTGACATGTCAGAGGATACAGGAGTTAGAAACTCAAGCATCTTCTGACTTAGAACTAAGAAATAATAAAATAGACGAATTAACAAGATCTAATGAAGAATTGAAACATCAAGTGCAAGCACAGAGCAAGGTATTTACAAAGATTTTATTTTGTTTTGAAGTTACATTTGTGTAATCAAAGAACTTAGTAAATTAGCTTTGAAATTGTTCTTTCAGGTAATAGAGCAACATAAATCACACATCAATAAATGTATAGAAGTTGTAAAGAAATTGTTAAACGAGAAAAGCACAATTGAGAAGAAAGAGGCTCGGCAGCGATGCATGCAGAATAGACTGAGGCTTGGCCAGTTTGTGACGCAGCGCGTCGGCGCCACGTTTCAAGAGAATTGGACTGATGGATATGCATTTCAAGAATTAACGAGGTGGGTTTATATATTGGCTCATCTTTATCTTGAATTTCCTCTACATTTAGCCTTATTGAACACATTCGAGAAAATTCATTGTTTTTCTAAATTGCTGTTAATTCTAAATAAAATGTACAGCCGGTCGATTCTGTAAAAATCTCACAGTGAAATCATAACCGAAGTGAGCTTGAAGTGAGCAGTGTCAATAATGTTAATCCCTAATGACAGCTCACGTCCCGCTCACTTCACCTAAGTTCTCACAGTAAGATTTTTACAGAATAGCACTGCTGTTCTAAAAAGGCATAGTAGGGATCAAAAATAAATCGATAGTTATTTTTTAATAGGGTGTTGGATTTTAAATGGAAGCTGTTTGGTGACTCGTCTTCATCCGTGGCATATCAACTGACATCCATTCAAAAACAACATAAAGCTTTACTAAAATTACATTTCCACATTCCACCAGGCGGCAAGAAGAAATAACGGCAGAAAAAGAAGAAATAGATCGGCAGAAAAAGTTGTTATTCAAAAAGCGGCCGGTGAACAACGAGGGCGGCGGCGGGCGCGGCAAGCGCACGTCCAGCGCCGCGCCCAGCACGCCGCAGCCCTCGCCGCTGCACAACGGCACGGACGCGCCCACCTTCCTCAAGCCCGACCCGCTGCCCAGCATGACCTATCAGGAGTATTATGAAGCTGATGAAATACTAAAGGTACGTCGCCGTTAAACTGTGCTATCATCGTCTACCTAGCCTTTTGCCAACTATGTGGCGGTCCAGCTTCCAGTCTATCAAGATGCAGCTGGATATCAGTATTTTACATAGACTGACTGCCTGTCTCACCACAACCCAGTTGGGTAACACAATACCTCACAGTACCTTATGTTAACCTGTGCTGCAAATGATAAATCATTCCAATCATCACCATATCAGCCAGAAGATGTCCACTACTGTACTCGCACCATTACCTGGGCTCACCTGTTCAGCCGGTCCAAGGCCATCCATAAAGCACGGCAGTGTCTGCTTTCCAGTTCATGGTTACCATTTCATTACGTTAGTCGGCGCTACACGCCATTTAAACAACCCATTTCCACAGTAATATTATGCTTATTTCTAAGAGTCATGTCTAAGGACTTATATAATACATATATATTTATATTTTCCTGATTCGTAAGAAAACATTTGTCACAGCAGTCGCAAGAGGGCTGCGATGATAACAAAAGAATATGGAACAATATTTGTGCAACAATCGATCTGTTTGTCAACCGTGGCGGTTATGTCAATATTAAAATTATCCATTAGATCCACTAAATCCTAGAAGTCGATAGATAGTCGAACAAGCAATGGAGAAAACTATAAAAAAATAAGGTATTTTGATGTGGATTGTTGCAAATCGTCAATTAGACCCAAGGTGCTAAATAAAAGCAGTTTATAATACTAATTTGGCTTTAAATAGAACCAGTAGTTCACAGGTTTTAAATGAATCCAAAATGTCAAGCCTGAATTCAGTTTTTTAATTTTTACTTGCTACAATAACACAATACTAAATATTGTCTTTTTATTTCAGTTGAGACAGAGTGCACTCAAAAAGGAAGACGCAGACTTGCAGCTAGAGATGGAAAAGTTAGAAAGAGAACGAAATCTTCACATTAGGGAACTGAAGCGGATACACAATGAGGACCAGAGCCGCTTCTCACAACATCCTGTGCTCTCAGATCGGTGAGTTTTACTGCAAATAATACATCCATAATATATGGATGGCTTCGTTGGTCTAGTAGTTACAAGCGATACTGCTGAGCATGAAGTCCTGGGTTCGATTTATTGGGTTTTTCCATCTGGAATTTCTTAGTAGCAGTCCAGCAGTAGTCCCATGATAAATCAGGGGTATACAATCCAAGTTGGTAAAGTCCACAAAATTTTAAAAGTGTGATTTAAATTGCAACACATTTGTTTCCGTATCTATATTTATTCCGTATAATAATTTTATACAAATTCTACTAATCTCGAGTATTATTTCAAATTGAAAATTGACTTTACAAACAAACCTAGCAAAGTCCAAGTGAGTTGAGTTTCAATTTGCGTAATCGTTTTTATCGTTTACTGAACATTTTGGGACTGTGGACTTTACCAACTTTGATTGTATACCCTTCAAATGATAAATGATTTGTTTTCTGTAAGTAGGTTTGTACAAACACTTTTACATGTCAGTCATATTTTTTTTTAATTAGATGAAGTCGGCGTTTCCTATTTAACTATTCTGAGAAGAAAGGCCGAAACAAACTCAGAGGTCACAGCCTCTTTTAAAGTCTAGACATAATCTTGCTAAGATCAGATGTGAAGATCATGGTTGTTGGTGTTGAAATGGTCTTTTGAGGAAAGAACCACACAGTTTGAGCGGACCTGTCCAGGAGTGCACGCATTTATCAAAAATCTTACAGCTTAACTCAGAACTTGAGGAGCCTCGCGATTCGACGAATAATACAAAAGAAAGGACATTTGGGTAGGCCGCGTTAATTACTCCAACTACATCATGTATTAAAGTAATTTAAGAAGGAAAACAGAGAAAAGAAATAAATGATAGGCTCACCCCCTATTACATGGGACTTTTTAAAAAAAATCCTGAATGCTCACTTTCGTACTATAAGGAAATCTTGAAGTCTGCCGAAAACTGCCCCGCAACATGAACACAGAGGTTGTGTGTTCGAGCTCTCCCAGTGGAAATTATTTCCTTTTCCCCTCTCAACTCTGTAAGGGAGGAAGGGGGTGAAGTGCAAGAGGTAACAACGAGTGCGATAGGGAGCGTTGAGAAATGTATGAATGAATAAATGATTGTATGAAATATGGGCTGAGCCCAGCTTAGCTCAGTCTGAAAGTGACAAGTGAAGTGAAATTTCCCCAAAGATTGCAATACACCATTCGATAGGGCTTATTTAGATCTGCTTTCTCACGTTATCGAATGTCGGATTGTTAGGTGTATAGAAGTCCCGAGGGCCAAAAACTGTTTTTCCCATAGACTTCAATGTAACTTTGGAGGCTATTTTGACAATGTTCCCATCTACTTAGAACAATGGTTATTTTTGCATTCGAGTCAGTATACCCCTAGTTTAATTTACCGCGAGGTGGCGTTTATGCGGTAAGGGGCATTTTCCTACGTAAACTCTGCAGACTGTTTTGGTTTAGGTTGTGTATTGTCTGTCAGTGAGCTTCAAATTGAAAGTAGATTTAAACAGCAATTCTTTATTTCTATCTATGAAGATTCATTTTTAGTAATGTTTATAATGCAGACATGACAACAATATTATTTTAAATACTTGGAAATCCAAAAGGAAATATTCACTCACAATATATTAAGATAAAATGTTTTGGAAGTAGATAACATGATAACGATGTAACCCTGATCTAATTTATATGGGCTTACGAATATTGTACGAATTTTATCTTAAATGAAAATCATCATTATTTTGTCAGATTGGATGGTTGCAAGTATCTAGTATCTATCATCATCATCTGCCTAGCCTTTTCTCAACTATGTTGGGGTCGGCTTCCAGTCTAACCGGATGCAGCTCAATACCAGTATTTTACATGGAGCGACTGCCTATCTGACCTCCACAACCCAGTTACTGGGTATTACGATACCCTTGGTAAGACTGGTTGTCAGAATTTCGGGCTACTGACGACCTGTAACGACTACCGAAGATCAACTAATGACAGTCGGGACCAACGGCTTAACGTGCTTTCCGAGACACGGAAGGGCCTTGGTATGTGAAGATGGTCACCCATCCACGGACCAACCGCGGCAAGCGTAGCTTAACCTGATCGATCGACCCGTGCGGCTGTTATTACTTAGCCACAAGCCCGATCTAGTATCTATCAATCAATCAATTATAATTAAAATTATGTAGCCAATTACTTCCACTTCCTGGAGATAATACATTCAAATGAGAAGTAGTTTATTGTTATGGTAGGCAACAAGCTATCATTGGTCAAGTAACTGTAGCTTGCCCACACATAACATAAGCTACCTTTTTGATCACACATGCATGCATGTTGCTCAATTAGGTTTGTTTATCACTGTAATATCATAACAGCTGTATCCTCTAAAAGGTACTCAGAAATGCACCCATATTTATGATAAATAAATGATAAATGATAAATGATTTATTTTCTGTAAGTAGGTTTGTACAAACACTTTTACATGTCAATCATATTTTTTTAAACTAGATGAGGTCGGCGTTTCCTATCTGACTACTCTGAGAAGAAAGGCCGAAACAAACTCAGAGGTCACAGTCTCTTTTAAAGTCCAGACATAATCTTGGTCAGATCATGTGAAGACCATGTAGATTGGTGTCTGAAATGGTCTTTTGAGTAAAGAACCACACAGATTGAGCGGACCTGTCCAGTCAGTGCACGCATTTGTCAAAAATCGTGCAGCTCAACTCAGAACTTGAGGAGCCTTACGATTCGACGAACAATACCAATGAAAGGACATTTGGGTAGGCCGCATAAATTACTCAAACTGCCAGATCATGATTAAAACTAACTAAGAAGGAAAACAGAAAAAAGAAATGACCCACATAGTCTTCACACTCACAATAATAATAATAATAATAAAAAATAAGATACTTTACAAAGTAAATATCCATGTCATTGTTTATATAAAATTCATCAATGTCAATGTGTATATAAAAATCCGGACATAATCTTTGATCTTTGAGGACTATGTAGATTTGTGTCTGAAGTGGTCTTTTGAGGAAAGAACCACACAGATTGAGCGGACCTGTGCAGTCAGTGCACGCATTCGTCAGTAACCGTGCAGCTCAACTCAGAACTTAAGGAGCTCAACGATTCGACGAGTAATACCAAGGACAGGACATTTGTGTAGACCGCATAGACCGCTCAAAGTGCCAGACCATGATTAAAACGGAAACCCACATAGTCATCACATTCACAATAATTAAAATAATATAAGACTTCAAACAGTAAATGTTCATGTCATTCTGTATATAAATAGATATTTAGAAAGAGAAAAAACAAAAGTGTAAGTCAGCAAAAAATAAAAAATAAACAACATTCACTGTCTAGACCTATTGGAGCAGCTCAATCCCAAGCTTTTTTGTCCTCAATATAGTCTTTTACAGTATAATAGGCTTTCTGGCATAGTTTTAACTTTATAAAAGATTTGAATTTATTAATGCTTAGTTCTTGAATGTGGCTAGGAAGTTTATTATAAAAACGTATACATTGGCATCTAAACGAGCCACCTATTTTCTTGAGCCTTGTTGTAGGAACAACAAATTTGTGTTTGTTCCTAGTATTTATGTTATGGATATCACTGTATTTTTTAAACAGATTAATATTTTTATGTGCATACAAAAGATTATCATAAATGTACTGAGAAGGCACAGTCATTATATTAATCTCTTTAAACTTGTCTCTGAGGGAGTGTCTAGGACTTAATTTATAAATAGAACGAATTGCCCTTTTTTGTAAAATAAAAATTGTCTGAATATCGGCGGCATTTCCCCACAGCAGAATACCGTATGACATCACACTATGAAAATAACTAAAGTAAACTAAACGGGCTGTCTCTAAATCAGTTAAATCACGAATTTTCCTAACGGCGTATGCTGCAGAGCTAAGCTTTCTTGACAATTTATCTATATGGGGGCCCCATTGAAGCTTGGCATCTAAAGTTATGCCTAAGAATACTGTGGAATTTTCGGGTTTTAACTCTTCACCCTTTATGAGAACACTAGTTTCTACTTGTCTAACATTTGGTATCGTAAACTTAATACATTTCGTTTTTTTTTCGTTAAGAAGTAGATTATTAACATTAAACCAGTTAACTACTTTTGCGAGGGCACTATTTATATTGTCAGTAACCAGCTGCTGACGTTTGAGTTTAAATAAAAGTGAAGTGTCATCTGCAAACAACACTATATCATGTTCATCCTTTATGAGGTAAGGCAAGTCATTGATATAAATA